>JAMKPZ010015383.1:0-22973 GCA_024699675.1 Amphibolis antarctica | reverse complement strand
ACCTCCCCGGGGGGAGCAAAGCTGCCCTCCCGATGCCTCGGAAAGGCTTCCGAGATGAGGCCACCGGCATGCACCCATGTCGACACCGACCATCCGGGTACATGAGTATGTACACCCCGATGGTTCCCTTTTACCAAGAGAGGCAAAGCTATCGTCTCGATGCCTCGAAAAGGCTTCCGAGATGAGGCTGCCGGTATGCACCCTTGTCGGCACCGGCCGTTCAGGTGTACGAGTATATACACCCCAACAGTTCCCTTTTATCGGGAGAGGCAAAGCTATCCTCCCGATGCCCGAGAAGGCTTCCGGGATGAGGCTGCCAGCATACACCCTTGCCAGCACTAGCCGTCTGAGTGTACGAGTATATACACCCCAATGATTCCCTTTTACTGAGAGAGGCAAAGCTGTCCTCCCGATGCCCTAGAGAGGTTTCTGGGATGAGGCTGTCAGCATGCATCCATGCCGGCTCTAGCCAAACGGGGAACATGAACTTTTATTCCCAGTCAAGGAGGCAGAATACGACACTGTAGCTGTTATCTTTAGCTGGCAGCCCGGTGTTCCAGCTGGCTGCCTCACCCGACCTTCAGCTCTTCAGCCGAACGGTCCGTAATGGTGACCACTGTGTCTTTTTCTCTCCCATTTATCATCGAACCCCATGTGAATCCTCACATTGGTTGACCCTCACTTGCTTTCACCGGAAGGAATAAGACTATTCCTCCCGATGCCCTAGAAAGTCTTCCAAGATGAGGCCATGTGTGGCTAGACTGACCATCGTGGTTTTCCATTTTTAGAGCCGAAGAGAGGCCTGGATTGCCCGGGCTATCTGGGGTTGCCTAACACCTTCCCCAACAGTACCCTGAGTCCCATATCCAGCTCTCTCATGTTTCACAGAGCGTTACATGATTTCATGTTATTCTCGCGATTTTATTGTTTCGATGGTAGAAGGACACTTCCCCAACCGGTTTTCCTTGTTTTCTACCCAAAAATAAGGTGGCGACTCTGTTCAACGAGCCATCCACCCCATGTGGTGATGCACTCCCAAAATCAACTTTCAATTCTCTATACCTCGGTCCATCCATGGGCTTCCGAGTGATAGCTGGATGAAAGAGAGGGTACAATGCCTTTTGCTCCATTTACTAGAGTAAATTACCACAAGCAGTCAACATTGTTTGGGTGTGCTTTACTAGTAGATGAGACAAAAGAAACCTTTCATTGGTTGTTTACTACATTTTAAACTTGCATGTATGGCAAGAATCCAAAGGCCATTATTACAAATCAAGATCATGCAATGTGTGCAGTTATTCTTGAACTTTTTCCAGATTTTGTACATTGTTATTGTTCTTGGCATATTGGCCGAAATGCCATTGGTCATGTTCTAGAGATGCGCACAGATGTCAACTTTAAGGTTGATTACAATAAATGTATATATGGTGCAAGGACTACTAAAGAGTTTGAAAAGAAGTGGGAATTATTGACAGTTAAATATCCAACACTGCATGGTAACTCTTGGTTGAATTACATGTATACCATCTGACAGCATTGGGTTCCATACTATATGAAAGATATATTTATGGTAGGCATAACCACAAGTCAAAGGTCTGAGAGCGTAAATTCATTTTTTGATGGCTATGTGCATTCTCATACTCCTTTTTCAAAATTTATTTTCCAATATGATAGAGCGTTGAAAGCAAGATGTCAATCCGAGGAACATGAAGACTTAATTACTTATACAACAAGGCCGACATTTTTGTTCTCTACCTCAATTGAAATTCAAGTTGCTACAAGTTATACAAGGAATATTTTTTCTATATTCCAAGACGAAATAAGAAAAGGATTGACGTATCTTAATAAAAAAATAAGCAAAGTAGGTGTGCAATATTGTTTTGAAGTTTGGAATCCAATGATGTCAAGAAAACCTAAAATAGTCAGTTTGAATATGGAGACCAATTATGACGTATGCTGTTCATGCAAGAAATTTGAAAATGAAGGACTTCTTTGTCATCATATCTTTTCTATATTATGGAAGAAATAGATCACTCACGTACCAAGCAAATATATATTGCATAGATGGACCATTCACTGCAGATACCACAATAGCACTATTGGTGGACCACCAAATTATGTTGACGGGTATGTTTATTATATTCATCAAAGAATTTTATTTCCACAATTGATGCTAATGAAACATCTTTTTGTATTTGTCACAGGTTTACTCCTCTCATGAGATGGGACTTACGATCTAGTGCATTCAAATTGGTGCACATTGTTTTCACTTCAACAGAACAGTATGCATTAGTGAAATCAATTTTTGATGATTTGTTGAAGAGAACCGGTGGATTACATGTGCAGTGTACACAAGATGATCAAAGTGGAAATAACCCCACCATCGTTGATTTACCAACTGGTTTTGTGGTGAATGATCCATCTACATCAAGAAAAACCAAAGGAAGACCTGCCGATTCTCAATGGCTAAAAGCTTCCATTGAAGAAATTAACACCCAAAAGAAGAGAAGGATGTGTCATGGGTGTGGGGAACTAGGTCATTACATAACTACTTGCCCTAATGCAATTACTCGTCAATAAAATAGGGAGGATGATGCCTGAAGAGGAGTATGACACAAGGATGCTTACATTACAAATAAACTGATGTAATTTTTTTAGTGAGATATATGCTGATGTAACTATTTTAGTCAAATAAACTGATGTAATATATTGAAATATTAAAATATTAAAATTTGTTCAAGTTAGGACTTGTGTTTGGTGACATATATCTTTTTAATATATATGTTTAGTTTTGTAGTCATAAAAAATGTAGAGATTGTTAAGGATAATGTTCTCTGATTAATTATCCTTACTGTTTTGATGAAGAATTTAATGTTAACGTTCTATAACAAAACTTATTGTTATCATTTAAGTTTGTTTAGTGCACACAGATTCACATAAAGCTTCAAGAGTAACCCTACTATTGTTGTAGAAAACTATCAAGTGGTTTTCCAACGTTTAAATAAGGCGGAAGTACCGTAGAAATAAAGTAGTGACAGACAGAAGTATTGTTTATAGACCCGTCTATAAACAATAGTTCCGTGACTTTACCTTACAATTACATGGAAGTACCATCAATTGAATTATTTGGGTGACGGCCATACTGTATAATGCACGTGCCTAACTTAAAAAGTCACGTGTGAATGTAAAATGCCAGTCTTTTAATACAATCATCCGGTCTTTTAGCATAAAACGCTGATTCTCTCATCACATATGAACTTAAAATTTCACGTGACATCTAACTATACCCCTTCGAATATTAAGTTGATGGCTATACTGTACAACGCATGTGCCTAACTTTAAAAGTCACGTGTAAATGTTAAAACGTTGGTCTTTTAATATAATCATCCGGTCTTTTAACATAAAACGTCGATTCTCTCATTACGTGTGAACTTAAAATTTCACGTGACATCTAACTATACCCCTTCAAATATTAAGTTGACGGCCATACTATACAACGCACGTGCCTAACTTAAAATGTCACGTGTGAATGTTAAAACGTCGATCTTTTAATACAATTGTCCGGTCTTTCAAATAAGTGGTAGTATTGAATAGCAAATATCTTTATGGTAAGATCTGATATAAAAATCTGACAACTTTAACTCCCAATCTCTAAGCATATATAAAGCTTAAATTCGTAATGCCCTGTGCCTTAGTCTTCCTGAGCAAGAGCAACTACGTCATGCGTCACTTGGAGAAGAAGCTTCACCATCAGTAATGTAGCAATGGGATGTGGGAAGAAGAACATTGAAGTTCCACTAGTACTCCCACGTACATGGCAGGTCAAAATCGACAAGGTCGACGAAGAGATAGAGCTATTGAAGTCCAAGTATGACTTCTTAGCTGACATCTTTGAAGTTGTTGCAGAGGAGGTCAACATTGTAGAGACAAAGAACTTGCAACTACGATTACAGTCGGAAGGAGAAAAATTACATAATATCAAGTGTGCTGAGCGAAACGTGTTAAAATCATTTGGTGATTCCATGACACCGTTCAGTACATTTGAAATAGGAGAGTGTTCTAGAGCTACTGAAAGGAGACATAAGAAGCCTACTTCAAAGCCTAAGAACACTACACCCATCCATCCACAACCGTCAACTTTAGAACAGTTGAGCCTTAAAAGTAGGATGGAGGAAGCTCCAGTACATCAAATTTCAGTAGTAATGGAAGAACATTACAGTCCTCTAAGAATCTCAACTGAACAACACATACAAGAATCTCTTGATTTCCAAGTTGAAGAGGAGCATGTAAATCAGCAACAAGAGACTTCAAAGGTGCACAATGAAGATTAGTTGGGATTGGTTGTATATCAGTTACAGACAGAGAATGTTAAAGATTTGCCAAGCACTTCTCATTCATTTTTTTGAGGAAGGTATGACAGTAGAAAATCTATATTTTCGAAATCAAGAATGTCTGGACAATTATAATAAATTTTTGAATTATGAGATACTGTACAAAAGACCAGTAAATTTCAAAGATTTACAAGAGATTAAAGATCTCTTAAACTTTCAAGGTCTGCTAGATATTATACCAACAAACTATAAGTTAAATGTATTTAGAGAAGTCATTGCTGCATTCTATGCTAACTTACATGTTGAGGAGGATAGATTATTTACCAACATAGATAAGACTATTTTTGAAATCACTCCTCAGTTGGTATATGATACTTTTAAATTGACAAATGAGGGTATACAATTAGGTAGAACATTTCTGAACTTGCTAGATTGGAACATCAGTTCGATAGCAAGAACCCCTCATTCACATGGTAGATTACAATATCTTGAACATCTGAATGGAAAGGCCAAATTTATAGCCAAAATTCTGCAAGCACAGATTTTTCAGAAGAAAAGGCATGGTGAACATATCGAGAGAATTTGTTTATATGCTACATATGCTATGATGCAAAAAATAAAACTAAATTGGTGCACACTATTTTTGGATTCCAAATAGCACAGACATTCAAAATTATTTTATGGATTCAGTCTTGTGAAGTTGATATTGGGCACAAGATATGATGTGAATCAGTGGCCCAGAAAATCTTTCAAGACAAGATCTTTTACAGTGGCTGAATATAAGAAATTCATTTCTCATGCACTAGTTGCAGACATACAGCAACAATCAACAAGTGAACAGGTATATATGTCGATTGGACAAGATTTATTATCTCCTACAGAGGTTGTGTATATTACACAATTAGGAGAACAAATTGGTTAACAAATTTTAGAAACTATAATCAGTACTGTTCAAAATCGGAGGAGAAATCAAAGATAACTTGTACTTTTCTGATTTCTTGTTGAATTGTAATTCAAGGGTATGTTATCCTATTTAACCTTTCAGTATAAGTGATTGAATTGTAATTCAAGGGTATTTTTTTCTTATTTCAAGTGATTGAATTGTTTGTATAAGTGATTTAATTTTATCTGACTGAATGCTTCCAATTATTCTCTAACCCCAATACTTTGTTCAATAATCACAAAAATGGGGACATATACTTTTCAGACATAGAGCAATAGATAACTACACTTAAAACAATAGATAATTACACTTAACAATGTTAACTTTAGCTGTTTTAAGAACGTGAAAATGTAAAATACAACATCAAATTAATTGAAATTTGAAAATTGAAAAGGAAAACAATAGTAATTACAACATAAACATAATTTGGTGATCATCAACATAATCTAGGTTAAGTGTTTTAAATATTTAAGTTAATGCTAAATGAATTAGCACTCGAATGTTCGATTCAGGTTAAGTGTTTTAAATATTTAAGTTAATGCTAAATTAATTAGCACTTGAATGTTCGATTCAGGTTAAGTGTTTTAAATATTTAAGTTAATGCTAAATCAGTTAGCACTCGAATGTTCGATTCAGGTTAAGTGTTTTAAATATTTAAGTTAATGCTAAATTAATTAGCACTCGAACGTTCAAACCAGGTTAAGTGTTTTTAATATTTAAGTGAATGCTAAATTAATTAGCACACGAATGTTTGATTCAGGTTAAGTGTTTTAAATATTTAAGTTAATGCTAAATTAATTAGCACTCAAATGTTCGAAACAGGTTAAGTGTTTTTAATATTTAAGTTAATGCTAAATTAATTAGCACTCGAATGTTCGAAACATGTTAAGTATTTTTAATATTTAAGTTAATGCTAAATTAATTAGCACTCGAATGTTCGAATGAGGTTAAGTGTTTTTAATATTTAAGTTAATGCTAAATTAATTAGCATTCAAATGTTCGATTCAGGTTAAGTGTTTTAAAAATTTAAGTTAATGCTAAATTAATTAGCACTCGAATGTTCGAATCAGGTTAAGTGTTTTTAATATTTAAGTTAATGCTAAATTAATTAGCACTCGAATGTTCGAATCAAGTTAAGTGTTTTAAAATTTTAACTTAGTAGATTAAATATGTTTAATATTTAGAATAGTTCAGAGAAGTAATGCAAATGGATATAGTTACTTAAATAAGTGCTACATATGAATATAGTTTGTGAAATATCACCATAGAATGTCACGTGAAATTTTAAGTTCACACGTAATTAGAGAATTGGCGTTTTATGTTAAAAGACCAAACGATTGTATTAAAAGACAGATGTTTTAACATTCACATGTCACTTTTTAAGTTAGGCGCATGCGTTCTAAAGTACACGTGGTGTCTGAATAGTAGTTAGGCGTTTTAAGGGTATCTCTCTTAGACTATTATGTTTTGATGATCAATACTTAATTAATGTTTAATCATGATGTGATGGTAATTTAAGAGTCATAATTATATTTGCTAATTATTTCTTTACTTATTACTTCAACATAATTGGACATATTATTCAAGTTAATGCTAAATTATTTAAAACTATACCCATTAAATCAGGTTAAGTGTTTTTAATTATTTAATCAAAATCTTTTTTAATTCAAATCGAATTAATTTTAAAAAAATTCCACCATAATATTTTAAGTTATTAGATTAAATATGTTCAATATTTAGAACAGTTCAGCGTGATATTGGAATAAGTGTAGTTACTTAAATAAGTGTTAGATATGAATATAGTTAGTGAAAAATCACGGTAGACTGTCACGTGAAATTTTATGTTTACAAGTGATGAGAGAATCGGCATTTTATGTTAAAAAACAAGACGATTGTATTAAAAGACTGACATTTTAACATCAACATGTGACGTTCAGTAGTTGGGCATGTACTTTAGAACGCACACGCCTAACTTAAAAAGTCACGTGTGAATATTAAAATGTCAGTCTTTCAATACAATTGTTTGGTCGTTTAACATAAAATACCAATTCTCCCATCACAAGTGAACTTAAAATTTTACGTGACATTCTACCGTGATTTTTCACACATGATGAGAGAATCGATGTTTTGTATTAAAAGACCGAATGATTGTATTAAAAGACCGGCGGTTTAACATTAACACATCTATTTCTAAGTTGGCTGAATAAAGTTAATGTCTTTACTTTATGGTTTTGCATATAGTAAAGTTTTAATTTTCAAATCTCTTTTAAATATATGACATAAATCACTTATTTGAAAATCGTAAATACCTTATTTTACTTAAATATATGACATAATATTTAATGAAAATCTCTTTTAAATCAATATTCAGTAATTGAAAATCAAAACCACCTAAGTATTTCGATTGACGGTACTTCTGCCTAATTGTTAGGTATATCCACGAAACTACTGTTTATAGATAGATCCATAAATGGTAGTTTCGTGCGTCACTTCTTTATTTTAACGGTACTTCCGTAAAATCCTTGAGAAATGCAGAAGTTAAATACTTCCCCTAGAATAGTGCATATTGTAATTGAAATTAAACACAACGACACATGGAAAATAATTGATTGAAAAAGGAGTGTTTTTAAATATTTAATCAAAATATTTTTTAATTAAAATCAAATTATTTTAAAAAAAATCCACCCTAATATTTAAGTTTAAAAAAAATCCACCCTAAATTATTTTAATTAAACAATACATAATTAAAATTGAATTATTTTAAAAAAAATCCACAAACTTCTTTCAAATTTAATCACCATATTCATAATTAATAAACAATTAATTAATTTTAATAAGTTAATTAATACAACAATTCAAAATATACGCACATAAGTGAACTTTTAAAGTTAAGAGAGAGAGTATGTACACATTTTTTTAGGTGAAGAGAGAGAATGTTTTTAAATTTCACCTACATGAGAGAGAGTAACTTTTAATACAAATATTCTTACTGTTGTGGTTAACTCAATCCATTTTAATTTTTTCTCTTTTCCATCCCCTCCCTCTTCTTCTTTCTCATGTATTATCTATGTTTTTCTTTATAGGTTTTGGTGTGTCTTTGGAGCTAATTGACTTGATGGTGTAAATTTTTAAATTTTAACCTTGGGAAGGAACCTACATATAGCTAGGGATGACCGAGAGGTTAATTAATTGGTAATTTGGGCATGTGAGATACTTAATACATTCTTCATGTGTACCTAGAGCTCTTACTTGATTAGACTCATGTGCGCTTTATGGGATCACTGCATATATATATATATATATATGCCTTACAACAAATAAATAATTAAAGCATCACTTGTTTATGCATTGGTTTTTCCAAATTTACCATTAGAAGTAATTGGACTAGCTGACGACTGTCTTCTCTTCTCGTAGTGCTCTTCATCTGTCGTGGTGGATCATGCTAACTTAATTCTAGATCTATCTCCATTATATATATCTTAATTTACAAAGGACGTAGACATAGAGTGGATGCATAGATGGTATTGTTAGTCTCGTTTGAGGTTGTCAAATTTAAAAGTTGGAAAAAGTTAAAATTAAAATTAGTTTTGTAAATAAAGTTAAAATTATATGATAATTAACTTATGAATTTTAAATTTTTGTTTTAATTAATTGTTTATTGATTATGAATTTGGTAATTGAATTTTTTTAAGGGCTTAATTGACATGTGTTAATTTATTATTTTAATATGTTGGAGTAAATGATTAATAAATTATTTAAATCAATGACTTAAATTTTTTATGAAGTGATAAAATCTTTGGGTGATTTTGTATTTTATATTTTCAATTAATTGATTTAATTATTAAATCAATCTTCAATTTATTTGTGAAATATTCTTATAATTTGTAAAATTCTTAATGAAATAAAAATTCAAATTAAAAGTAATTAATTGGAATTTATTGAAATAATTTTAATTAGTTAATTTACAGAACTTTTCTGAAAATAATGAAGAAGCTCACGGAACTATCACACTATGAACATCGTTATGCACTCAGGTGCCCATCCAGAGCATCATAAAGTCAACGATCTGGAGGCTAGCACAGAGAGGTGGTGTGAAGCACATCAATGCTCCGATACCATGTTAGATTTAACTTCCTACAAGGTAAACAACTTGGATCTACACAAAAATAGACAAATCTGAGGAAAAAAAAAAGTGAGATAAAAGGAGCAATGAATGGACGAACGAAATCAAAAAAGTAGTTGTTTAGGTTTAGGGTTTATGGCTTATATACCACATACAACACAACATCTCATTTATCTAAAGCATTCAACGGTAAGAAAGAAAACTTTAACAAAAACTACCACAATAATGAAAAATAACACAACGGACACATACTTCAAGTTTAACATTACAAAATCCAACATAAACGACCAAGAAGACAATCTATTCTTTTTCTTATGATATATAATCAACTAATTCTATTGTTAAGTTGGCAATTTTCACATATGTATAAGTCTTGTCATCTAACATGTTGTCAAAACTTTTCGTTTTGGAATGGTATTTGTCTTTTTAGTCATTTTATTTTGTTTCAAGGGGATAAGGGTTCTTGTTGAAGCAATGCAACATGATTTGGCTAGTTGTAATGTCCGAGGAATATAATCCTCGTTGATTTTTTATTTTTTATCTACTCAGAAAAGGCGAGATGGATGTTTTTGTGGTGTAGCTCTCACCTGAAAAGGGTTTTTTTAATTCGAATAGCTATGCTTAGGCAAAAGATGATAGAAAGTAGAGGTTGTTGAGAAAATTGTATGTGAAGAAGCCCATAATTCTTTCTTTAATTATCCTGGTTACTTGCAGGTGCTATTTGACGTGATGGTTCTGCATGCTTAGTTTCTCCTAATTTCAAATGATCAAGTTGAGATCCTTACTTCCTAAGTTTGAGATTTAATCAAATCCATAGTTAGGTTTCTTCAATGGCTAGAGATTACATTTTTGTAATTTTTTGAAAATATCTGTCGTGCGTGTAGGTCATCACATTGACATAGGAGCTTTGGGAAACTACATAGAGGTCTCACAACTCTGGTGTTCATGCTGGAAATAAGTAATGTAGATGCATCTCATGGTCAACACCATGTACTGGAATATCTCAAGTTGAAGTGGTTAGCACTTTGAGCTTTTGAAGTACATGAATCATGAAATACACCTTCTTCTCTGCATGGTTGATAAAATGATAATTAGAATTATTGTGAAGCCGAAAATGATTTTTGTTGGTATAATCTGTTATAGGTTACAACAGCTTCTGAACAGCATATTTACCCAATTGGTACAAAAGTTCAACCTGCATGGAGTGAAGATGGGGAATGGTATGTGTAATAGAAAAATAACTTTATAAATTTCATTTAATTTTAAATTTTCTTTCATATTATTATTTTTATGCTTAATTAATTAGTTGGAAATTTTCACATATGCATAATTCTATTGATTTACAGACATAATTGCAATTTGGTGGGTGTTGATTTAGACTTAATACAAATATTATTACTATTGTGGTTAACTCAATCCATTTTAAAAAAAAAAATTTCCATCCCTTCCCTCTTCTTCTTTCTCATGTATTATCTATGTTTTTCTTTATAGGTTTTGGTGTCTTTGGAGCTAATTGACTTGGTGTAAATTTTTAAAATTTAACCTTGGGAAGGAAACTACATTTAGCTAGGGATGATCAAGAGGTTAATTAATTGGTAATTTGGGCATGTGAGATACTTAATACATTCTTCATGTGTACCTAGAGCTCTTACTTGATCACTGCATATATATATATATGCCTTACAACAAATAAATACTTAAAGCGTCACTAGCTTGTGTATTGGTTTTTCCGAATTTACCAATAGAAGTAATTGGACTAGTTGACGACTGTCTTCTCTTCTCATAGAGCTCTTCATCTGTTGTGATGGATCATGTTAACTTAATTCTAGATCTATCTCCATTATATATATCTTAATTTACAAAGGACGTAGAGATAGAGTTGATGCATAGATGGTATTGTTAGTCTCGTTTGTGGTTGTCAAATCTAAAAGTTGGAAAAAGTTAAAATTAAATTTAGTTTTTTAAATAAATTTAAAATTATATGATAATTAAAAGCAAGGGTTCTATAGGTGCTTACAGAACTCGCTTCTGTAGGTGCCTACAAAACTCACTTTTGTAGGTGAAATTTATGCAACTTAGTCATTTTCTCTTTTACATGTGAAATTTAAAAATACATTCTTTTCATTCAAAAAGACGTGTACACACTTTCTCTCTCTTAACTAAAAAACTTCACCCACGTGCGTACAAAATATTAAAGTTCGAAATTTTTTCAAGGAACGTAATATAGATTTTTAATTTTTGTGTTAATTAACTTATGAATTTTAATTAATTATTTATTGATTATGAATATGGTGATTGAATTTTTTTTAAGTGCTTAATTGACATGTGTTAATTTATTATTTTAATATGTTGGAGTAAGTGATTAATAAATTATTTAAATCAATGACTTATATTTTTGATGAAGTGATAAAATCTTTGGGTGATTTTGTATTTTATATTTTCAATTAATTGATTTAATTATTAAATCAATCTTCAATTTTGTTGAACCCTATGCTCAACACCTATTAGGCTGTCGGGTGAGGCCAGACGGTATATCACCCTGACGGCTGATTCCCCAACTCTTCCCCGAGCAAGAAGGACTCCCCTTCGCTCCTCGCAAAGGACTCGATGGAAGAACATGGCTACTGGCCCACAAGTAGCCGGTAGCCAACCTGCAGGTACTCGGTAGCATGCCCGTTGCCTGCCAAAGGAGAGAAGAACGACTGACACTTTCGTGCCTAGGATGGAACTCCCACTAGCACTTGGTGATTCTCCGTGACAATTGCATCGGTCAGACGGAACTATCGCAAATATAAGGCGTTCGAAGACAAAGGTACCGTTTCCAGGTGGGGTGTAAGGTAAAGTCCGTAATGTTACGACGGTTCATAGAGTAAAGCCCGTAACATTACAGCTAGGCATAGAGTAAAGCCTGTAAAGTTTACAGCCAGGCGTAAAGTAAATTCTGTAAGGTTACGACAGCCGTAGGGTAAAGCTCAATATCGCGTCCTCACTTGGCCGAGACTAAGTTCTAGGGCAAAGTACATGGCTACCAGGTCATAAGTCGACACACAATCCTGGCTACCCGTCACGGCCTTTCCCCTGAACTATGGGCTAAGTTCCTACCGCATACTAATACCTCTCACCTGGCTACCGGCCCATCAGCCACAGCCATCGTTTAACACCTGGGTGAAACATTCAAACAAGAATGTCAACATACAGGGAGATTTAATCACTTAAATTACTTAAATCTCACAATTAATCAATCACCTAAATCATGTGATTGAATTAAAACATATCCGGAGTTACCATCCTTGGCTCACCCAAGATGGAAGGTAATTCCCTATATAAGGGCACCTCCGTTCCATGCAAAAAGGAGGCTTTTTGGAGTAGAGCATTTTCAGAGTTTTCGGGCTTTTCGCCGACGACTCCTTCCTGAACCTGCTAAAGGATGAAGGATTTCTAGGTGCACCGATCGGAGCGAGGACTTTTGACCACCGTCGGCTTCTCCTTGCAGGTAAACTCCCTATCCTTTCAACGAGAGGAGCCCCTCCCTGTGGCCATGTAAAGAGTAAAATTGTGCATTTTTATATATGATTATTCATGCTTTCTATGGGTTAAATGTTAAATAATGCATGATTATAATGGAAATATCATTACTTAGGCATTTATATGATTATGCATGATTATGGGATTAAATGACTTAAATTTGCACAATTTAACCCTTTAATTAATTATGAATTAAATGACAATGGAAATGACATGACATTTTATTAGAAGTAGAGTTGTAATGTTAAATTTTTTTATTTTATGTCTTGTTATGTTTTAATGTATTTTCTAAGTGTTGTAGGTGAATTTAAAGGCAAATAAAAGAGGATCAATCTCCACCTTTGGATCTTCATCAAGGGTGGAGATTAAACCATCAACTTAGGGGTTCCTGTATGAGGGGTTGGCCTCCAATGAGCAAGGTATTTGCGGTGAACTCCACAACCATCTCTCTCTCATCCTCTCTAGGGTTGGTGGAAGACCCTCCTTGTGGCTAAAGATTAGGGGAAGAAGCTTGGAGGACTTGATCCTTGTGGCCCCTTCTTGTTCTTCCCTCCTTTGGCGCACTTGGAGACAAATCTATTCCCCCCATCTACCTTGGCTTGGACGTCTGAAAGGAGAACTTCAAGATTTTTCAAGCTACGTGGATTTCTGCTATCAAGGTTGGTGATAGCAGCTTTGGAGGTGAGTCCACGTGAGGACAAGAAGGCTATAGGTGCAGATCCTATGCTTAGGTACACCCATTTGGAGATCAATCTCGTTGGAAGGAAGTTTGGAGGGGTGGCAACCCAAAGAATAACCTT
Organism: Amphibolis antarctica; assembly: GCA_024699675.1. Lineage (NCBI taxonomy): Eukaryota > Viridiplantae > Streptophyta > Magnoliopsida > Alismatales > Cymodoceaceae > Amphibolis > Amphibolis antarctica. The sequence goes on along the minus strand of JAMKPZ010015383.1, from coordinate 9,251 downwards.
TGCAAGGAGCGTTTAGCATCCTCTCCAATGGAAGAAGTGCATTTGAGACAAGGAAGAGCTGCAAAGGTACATTGAGAGTGAGGAGATCACTTGTTCATATGTGTTTTCTTTATGTTTTGTGTTTTTTCTTGTTGTTTGTAAAGACTAACGAATTTCTAGTAAATATAATGTTGTTTTTACTTTTATTTGAATATTGAAATGATCCCTTTTCTTGGTTTATGATTCTATAATGTGCGTATGTGTGAATCTTGTGCATTAGTATGTAGTTTGAGTTAAGTTTTCGTTTAGAAAAGTTGGGTTGCAACTACAGTTTTACTATCTAAAAAGATAGATTTTTCCCTATGTTTGTTTCTTTTGAAAGTTAGGTTTTCGTAGTGTTTTTCAACAATTGTTGATTCTATCTTGTAGTACATTTAGTTTAGATTCGTTCTCTAGAAGTTTCATAATTTTCTAAAGAGGTTTGAGTCAAATTCATGATTTTTGAAGTTGAAGTCGCATTGTTGGACTTCATGGTCGCGTTTGTTGGTTTTGAGCCTTAGGATTTTATATATATCTGACACTATACTTATTGGAATGTAGTTTTGTAAAATACGATGTTTAGAATAGTGAGCTACGATCAAAAGCTCTCTAGTTTTGTGGATTTTAACACTGTATTTTGCAAGATATGAGTTTTCTTAGCAAAAGGTGAAAACTAGTTAATAGCCAGACTGATTAGGGACCTCCAATTGATTTAGATGTTGACAATGTTACAAGAGGAGTTTTAATATGAAATCACTTGTGTTTCAATTTTGTCTGATATCCTTAAATTCCCTATTTTCTTAGATTTTATCTTGGAGTGTGGTGAAAGTGAGAGTACTTATAAAATTGACTAAATTCTATAGAACAAAGTAAAGAAATCTAGGTTTTATTCATTTCTTTCATAGTTTAGCTTGTATATCATTTGTTGAAAAAAGTTTTTATGTAAAATCCATTATTTATTTAATTATAGGAATAATGACTCTTCTCATTACTTGTGGTTGAGGAAGAAAAATGCACATTTGAGAATTTCAAATGTGTACTTGACTCTCCTAATGAGTCCATAAGAAGAAGGGGAATCCCTATCTCTTAAGTAGTTTGAATGTATCTTCTTATTCTTATTCGTGTATAATTTTACTAGAGTTTTGATTGCACATTCTTTGTAGGTAATCATTAGAACTAGGAGTATATTTATAGAACTTAGGATAGTTTTCGCATTGCTTGATTTGAGTCTAAAGATTGAAGTTTTCCAAGCATCCTTGTGGATCAACCCACTCTTGCATATGCTTACAATAATAGGCACTGTGCTTGCGATTATGAATGTAAAATTTAGGTTTTCAAGATTTAATTCTAAACATACAAAATCCCTACAGGCCGCGCAAGGTTGCGTGCGCCAGGGAGGACAGTCTCCTTCTCCCTCGCCATTATGTCTTTCAGTTAGCCTCACACATTCCGCAACCATGATTGGACTAGACCTTCCCCACGCAAGGGGAAAGGTCAAAGGATGTACTCAAGTTTCATTCCTTCAGATACGCTTCTGAAGGTATCGGCATCCACCCTTCCCGTCAGGTGAATCCTCCTAGGACAGGTCGAGATCAATCTTGTCATGGTTCATTTTTTGAGTTTTCATACGAAAACTCATGCTTCTTTACGCGTTTTACAATCATACCATCGTGTTTTCAATGCATCTCTTTATCGTAAATGCTATGCCACAGTTAGACGAGTTGTCTCTGCTTATAGACGACCATCTCTCCAAAGGTGTCTACCTCTCCCATCTTTTGGGATTGGGTGCATGAATACTTGCACCCAGAAGGCGAGGCGGCATACTGGGTGTACATCTGGCCCCACACCTGGATGTCTGGTAGGCAAACGAGCAGACTCACCAAACCTTCAACTCTTTAGCAAAAGGTCCATAGCAGTAGTTGCTGCATCCTTATTCGCGTTTACTCGTCGGACCTCGTGTGCATCCTTGCGTCGACAAGTTTTACGTTTTCTCGCTTGTCTTGCCGGGAGGCGGTGGGCCATGAATCCTTGCTGATGCCCTGGTGAATCCTCTAGGATGAGGTAGTCGACATGAATCCTTGCCAACCCCGGCCGAGCCAGGTGTATGAGTCCTTACACCCGGACAATTCCCCTTTTCCGGGAGCAGCAAGGCTACTCCTCCCGGTGTCTTGGTAAATCCTCTAGGATGAGGCCGCTGGCATGAGTCCTTACCAACCCTAGCCAAGTTGGGTGTATGAGTCCTTACCAACCCTAGCCAAGTTGGGTGTATGAGTCCTTACACCCAGACAGTTCCCCTTTTCCGAGATAAGTAAGGCTACTCCTCTTGACGCTCAAGTGAATCCTCTAGGATGAGGTTGTCGGCATGAGTCCTTGCTAACCCTGGTCGAGCCAGGTGTATGAGTCCTTACACCTGAACGATTCCCCTTTTCTGAGAGGAGTAAGGCTACTCCTCCCGATGCCCTAGTAAATCCTCCAGGATGAGGCCGCTGACATGAGTCCTTGCCAACCCTAGTCGAGCTGGGTGTATGAGTCCTTACACCAAGGCGGTTCCCCTTTTCCAGGAGGAGTAAGGCCACTCCCCCCGATGCCCTGGTGAATCCTTTAGGATGAGGCCGTTGACATGAATCCTTGCTGACCTCGACCGAACAGAGTGCATGAATCCTTGTACCCAGTAAGAGAGGCGGCATGCCAGGAGGAAGCCGGCCTTCCATCATGCCAACCGACAAGCTCACCAGACCTCCGGCTCCTCGGCCAATGGTCTATAGCGATGGCAGCCATGCCTTTTACCTCTCCCCTCTTCTCGACGGATCTTGCATGAATCCTCACACCGACGGGTTTTCCACTTGTTTTACCGGAAGGAGTAAGGCTACTCCTCCCGATGCCCTAGTGAATCCTCTAGGATGAGGCCGTTGGCATGAATCCTTGCCGACTCAAGCCAGGCTGACTATTATCGTGTTCCCTTTTAGAGCCGGAGAGAGGTTGGGATTACCTGGGCTGACTATTATCGTGTTCCCTTTTAGAGCTAGAGAGAGGTCGGGATTACCCGGGCTGTCTGGAGGTGCCTAGCACCTTCCCTAATAGTACCTTGAGTCTCATATCTAGTTTTTCTCATTTTCGCAGAAGTCGTTAAGTTTTACGTTGTTTTACGCTATATTTCTACGCATTTACCATTTTGATTGTGGAAGAATCCTTCCCCATCCGATTTTCCTTGTTTTCTACACAAAAATAAGGTGGAGACTTTGTATAACGAGCCATTCGCCCCACGTGGTGATGTGCTCCTACATTTACTTTTCAATTCTCTATACCTCAGCCCATCTGCCAACTCTACTGGCAAAACCCCGTGGGCTTCTAGGTGATAGTTGGATGAAAGAGATGGTACAAATTTATTTGTGAAATATTCTTATAATTTGTAAAATTCTTAATGAAATAAAAATTCAAATTAAAAGTAATTAATTGGAATTTATTAAAATAATTTTAATTAGTTAATTTACAGAACTTTCGAGAAAATAATGAAGAAACTCATGGAACTATTGTTTATAAATAGTAGTTTCATGATTTTACTTTACAATAAAATGGAATTATCGTTAATTGAAATATTTGCGTGGTTTTGATTTTTATTTAATTAATATTTGATTTAAAAAATATTTTGATTAAATATTAAGTCATAAATTTAAGTAAAATAAGGTATTTAAGATTTTTGAGTAAGTAATTTAATTTATTAAGATTAGGTATTTAACATTTTTACATTATTGGAAATAATTGAAAAAAAAGGAATAACTATATGGCAAGTCATAAAGTAAACATGTTGACTTTAGGGTTTAACTTTACGGTTCTCCATGGAGTAATAGTCATAGCTTCACAGTTCACCATAAAATTATTCTTTGACCCTAGCAATTAAGTACCTTATCTATGCTTAATCATCAAACGGAACTACCATCACTTGCAAAATGTTTTAGGGGTGTTGTAGTTAACATTTTCAAATAAGTGATGTAATTGTTATACCGATCTTCAATTAATTATAGGAATATTCAAGGAATTCGTAAAATATGCAAGGAAATAAAAATTCAGAATAAAAGTAATTAATTAAAACGTATACAAGAATTTTCAATTAATTAAATTACAAAACTTCTGTTAAAAAAAAGAAGAGAGTCACAGTTAAATGGTAGTTCTATGATTATAAATTATATACAAACGGAACTGCCATCACTTGCAAAATGTTTTTGGGGTGTTGCAGTTAACATTTTCAATTAAGTAATGTAATTGTTAAATCGATCTTCAATTAATTATAGGAATATTCAAAGAATTCATAAAATACGTAAGGAAATAAAAATTCAGAATAAAAGTAATTAATTAGAATTTATTTGAGTATTTTCAATTAATTGAATTGCGAAACTTTTGTTAAAATAAAGAAAAGAGTCACAAACTACCATGATTATGATTAAGGTAGCTAATAAATGTATTAAATTGATGAATTAATTAAATTAGGTATTTAAAAATTCCAATTATGTGAATTAATTATTAAACCAATGTTTTAACATCTTGGGAGATTAATTGATGATTAAGCACGGATAAGGTTCTTAATTATTGGGGTCAATGAATAACTTTACGATGAACTATGAAGCTACAACCATTACTCCATGGCGAGACATAAAGTTAAGCCATAAAGTAAATATGTTTACTTTATGACATGCCATATAACTATTCCTTTCATTTTATATATTTTCAATAATGTTAAAATGTTAAATACCTAATCTTAATAAATTAAATCACATATTCAAAAATTTAAAATACCTTATTTTACTTAAATTTATAACTTAATATTTAATGAACATTCCTTTTAAATGAACTTAATGAAATAAACTTCAGACAACGTACTCTGTTTCCCTACCCATCATTCAATGAACTTCCGTTGAATAAACATTCGTGCAACAAAGTTCTGTTGAATGAGTCTTGGCTCCACAAAGAGGATCCTTTTGGGAAAAGTTTTAAGATATGTAGAAGTTAAATACTCCTACTAAAATAATGCATATTCTAATTTCTATCAAATAGACCAACACGTGAAAAATAATCAATTGACGAGAACGTGAAATAAAAGGATATATCTATCTCAACGTAGTTCGTGGCTTGAACGAATTTTAATATTTTATCCATTGATCAAAAATTTAAGTCAAAAATTTAATTGCATACTCCAACATATTAAAACAATAAATTAATGCATATGTTACAATTACATCACTCAATTGGAAATGTTAACTACAAAACCACTCAAATGTAATCACTAAAACAATTACATTTGTTTATTTGTAATGTAAGCTTCTTTGTCTTATACTCATCTTCATGCATCATCTCCCATGTTTTGTTGATGAGTACCTACATTCGGATAAGTAGTAATGTAATGACCTAGTTGCTTACATCTATAATGCATCCTTCTCTTCTTTTGGGTGTTAATTTCTTCAATGAAAGATTTTATCCGTTGAGAATGGGTAAGTCTTCCTTTGGGTTTTCTTGATGTAGATAGATCATTCACTACAAAACTAGTTGGTAAATCAACTATGATGGGGTTTTTTTCACTTTGATCATCATGAATACACTATAAACTTAATTCAGTCATTCTCTTCAACAAATCATCAAAAGTTGATATCACTAGTGTGTACTATTGCATAGAAGTGAAAGCAGTGTCCACCAATTTGAATGCACTAAACCGTAAGTCCTATCTCATGAGAGGAGTAAACCTGTGACAAATACAAAAACATGTTTCATTAGCATCAATTGTGAAAATATAATTTTTTGATGAATATAATAAACATACTCGTGAACGTGATTTGGTGGTCCATCAATAATGCTAGTGTGGTATTTACAATGAATGATCAATCTATGAAAAATATATTTGGTTGGTAAGTGGGTGATTTGTTTCTTCCATAATACAAAAAATATGATGACAAAGAAGACTCTCATTTTTCAAATTTTTTGCATGAACACCATACATCAAAATTGGTCTCAATATTCAAATTGATTACTCTCACTAAGCTTGCGATCATTGGATTCCAAACTTGATAACAATATTTCCTACCTACTTTGCTTATTTTTTTAGTAAGATACGTTAATCCTTTTCTCATTTCGTCTTAGAATACATAAAATATTTTTCTTGTATAACTTGCAACAACCTACATTTCAATTGACGTAGAGAACAAAAGTGTCAGCTTTGTTGTCAGAGTAATTAAATCTTCATCTTCCTCGGATTGACGTCTTACTTTCAATACCCTATAATATTGGAAGACAAATTCTAAAATAGGAGTTTGAGAATGCACGTACCTATCAAAAAATGCATTTACACTCTCAGACCTTTGACTTGTGCTCATGCTAGTCACAAATATGTTATTCATATAACATGTAGCCTAATGATCTCGAATGATATACATGTAATTCAACCAAGAGTTACCATGTACTGTTGGATATTTAACTTTCAATAAGTCTCACTCCTTTTCAAACTCTTTAGGAGTCCTTGCACCATATATGTATTTATTGTAATCAATCTTGAAGTTCACATTAGTGCGCATCTTTGGGACATGACCAATGACATTTCGGCCAATATGCCAAGAACAGTAATGATGTACAAAATCTGGAAAAACTACAGGAATAACTGCACACATTGTATGGTCTTGATTTATAATGATGCCTTTGGATTCTTGTCATACATGCAAGTTTGGAATGTGGTAAACAACCAATGAAAGGTTTCTTTTGTCTCATTTACTAGTAAAACACACCCAAACATGTAGACTGATTATGGTGATTTATTTCAATAAATGGTGCAAAAGGCTTGTTGAAATTATTGTTCTTATAAGTGGTATCAAAAATAACCGCATCTCCAAACTTCATATATGTTTCATGAGTTCTGCCATCAACTTAGAAGACACTTCTGATTGTATGATCTTCATCTAATTCAAAAGAAAAGAAATAATTTGGATCCTTATGACTTTGTTGTTGAAAATACTTTACTACTATCATACATTCCTTCCTCATATTATTCTATCGCTTGGTCCTATTAAGGTGAATAACTTGATCAAGACTAATATCTTGTTGTGATATATTTGAAATAACATGTGTTTCTTTGGAAGGTTGAATGCCACATTCTGATATAGTATTCAGTAACCATTTTGATGTAAATGATATTTTCTTAAGAGATCAGAATATCTTCGATTTTGCAAGTGATGCAAGAATATAATTATACTTCCTAACAAATCTCTCAATAACTCATACATTTAATTCATTGTACACAACATAAAACCTTGTAGGATAACCCTCTTGGATGTCTTGTTGTCTGCCACATCTCTTCCCAAGCAATGTTTGTCATTCATGACTTTATGTCCCTCTTTATAACAAACAAAGTTACGTACTATTAATTCTCCACTACCTTTTGATTTTCTGAACTAACTTCTTTAAATAACAAAACCTTTCTTTATTGCATATGCATTATAAAAATTATATGCATTATCTTCAAAAGAAAATTTCATACTATAGTGTGGACTTGCACTTCCTTCTCTTTCTCCATCGGGATGGATAGACAACCCTTTCATTCTAATATTGAACTTCAGGTCATCAAAAACTTGCATTTCAGAATAATCCTATTCAAGTCATTAAACTTACTATTATTCATACGAATCAAATATTAAATCATATTGTTATTTTTTGATTTAAATGTTTCAATAATTGAAATATATTATACTTATTACCGTAAATGTCTTATGTGGGTGGTTTTAGTTTCCAAATGGTAGTTTCGTTCAACATTAAATCAACATAAATAAAAGTAATTAATTGGAACATATTCAAGTATTTTCAATTAATTAATTTTTGAAACTTTTGTGAAAATAAAAAATAGACTCACGCAACTACTGTTTTGAAAAATGGTACTTCCGTAATTGTACCATGTAATAAAATGGAATTATCGTCAATTGAAATATTTGGGTGGTTTTGTATTTAATATTTTCAATTAATTAATGTAATTATTAAATCAATGTTCAAGTAATTAGTGCAATTAATTCATGATTTATTACTTATAAGGCCCTCAATTCTTTTTTTGGGTGAGTAAATTGGTGTTTAACATTTTAACTTAATGAATTAAATTATGAATTGATTGTTTTATATATCTTGGACTAAGTGATTAAAAAATATTTTAAATCAAGGACTTAAATTTAGGATTAAGTATCAAGTAAATGTTAAATTTCGTTATTTAATGTAATTAATAGTTTATTAATTCCACTAACCTTTTTACCCTAATAAATATTCATTCATGTTAAATTAAACTATAATTAATATACTTAATAAATCAACTTTAAATATCTTGAAAGCACACCTATAAGTCATCGTTAAATCCAACGCTAAATTTGGTGATTGATGTAGTTTCGTATTCCATTCTGTGATTGGGGAAGAGGAATCGACGGAAAGATGATTGTAAAGAGGAATTATAGGTGAAATACGATTAAAATAAAAAAGTTGCTATAGGAATCGACAAGAAGATAATTGGAAAGGGGAATCGTAAGTGAAATCGAAGGGAAGAGGAATTATAGGTGAAATGAGTGAGAGTTTTTTTTTTTACTCTCTCCTTTTCCCCTACTAATTGTTGTGTGATATGAGTCATCCAACTAACATCCAACGATCACCTATAGAAATGTCTTCCGTGGGTAACTACTGAGTTATTTTCTCTATGATAATTAATATAATAAAAATTTATTTATTTAAATTTATTTTATAATAATAATAATAATAATAATAATAATAATAATAATGAGGTTAAAAATAATTTTAAAAATTAACTCAAATCAATCTCACCGTTGTTTTGTGACGCAGGATCGATCGACGTACGGCATTTATTATGGTCGGGCTTGCGGTTGGGGGTTGCGTGCGTACACACTTGTGGCATCCCATTCTTGACCTTTAATTGCATTTATATTTTTGGAGGATTTGTGTATATAATTTTTTATTAATTTTAAATATATAAATACTACCTTTACGTATGTTTCAATCATATTGCATATTGAAATGCGGTAGGCGCGGTGGTGGAGCAATGCAATTGTAGCATTGACTGATTGTTCCGTGGGATTAATATTGCACGTATATATATAATATGATGCATCTTCTTTGAAAAAACCTACAATATATATATTAATGAATTCGTTTGGTGGGAGATGCATATATACGTATGGTGTGCAGCAATTAATTAAGCTGACTTGTGGGAT
>JAMKPZ010015382.1:0-36414 GCA_024699675.1 Amphibolis antarctica | reverse complement strand
AATTCTTTTGATTCCCTGGAAAGACTTCTAGGATGAGGTCAGGCGTGGCTGGACTGACTATCGTGGTTTTCTATTTTTAGAGTCGGAGAGAGGCCGGGATTCCCCGGGCTGTTTGGGGGTGCCTAACACCTTCCCCAATAGTACCTTGAGCCCCGTATCCAGTTCTCTCATGTTTCGTATAACGTTGCACCATTTTCCATCGTTTTATCGTTTCGATGGTAGAAGGAAACTTCCCCATCTAGTTTTCCTTGTTTTCTACCCAAAAATAAGGTGGCAACTCTGTTCAGTGAGCCATCCACCCCACGTGGTGATGTGCTCCCAAAATAAACTTTCAATTCTCTGTACCTCAGTCTATACGTCGGCCCCGTCGACAGAAACCCATGGGCTTCCAGGTGATAGCCAGATGAAAGAGAGGGTACACTTTTGCTTTAAAAGATAGTGGTCAAAGATGGTTATACAATTTACAACCAAATTCTATTATCACTTGGAATCAATTTTGTTCTGAATTTTTAGGAAAATACTATCCAATGCATGTCACAATTAAAAGGAAAAATGAAATTTTAAATTGTAGATAGAAACTAGGAGAACCTTTTTTGAAATATTTTGCAAGGTCTCATGATCTTCTAGCACAATGCCCACATCATGGAGTAGAGAGAGTGACCCAAATCTGAACTATTTATGAAGGAATTGATTATCACACAAAGACACTCTTAGAATCTTTGAGTCAAAATGGATTTCTGAACCAAGGATTAGATAATGCTTGGAAATTTTTAGAAAATCTAGCCAAAAGGACTACCCAATGGGAGAGTGTTGTTGAAGTGAGTCAGGAACAAATTCCTACCCCTAGAGGAGTCCATATTGTTGAACCACATGTTGCTTTAGAAGCTAAAATGGCTAGCTTGATACATAAAATTGATGAACTACAACTTAAACAAAAGATTGAGCCTACCATGCCTAAATGTACAAGTTGCTTTGCCATAGGTCATGTTGTAGAGGACTATCCTATTTTAAATGACTTTGAAGATGTTAAAGCTTTATTTTATAATCAACATAATAACTCCAACTTCAATCCTACTTATAATCCTAGGTGGAGGATCCATCCTAATTTTTCATGGAAAAGCCCAGGCCAACAACCATCTCATTCTGTAGGATAGCCTTTTATTGAACAAAATGCAATGAACAATAGTTCTATAAATTTAAATCACAACCAACCTGTTCGTGATCAGAATTTTGAGAAACAATTAACAATCTTAATGCAAAAAGTAGAAACAGCAATAAAATTTACTCCTCAAATTATTACGCATGATCAAGCTATAAAAAGGATTAAGATGAAATTGAACCAAATATCTAATTCACTTACTCTCAGAAACAAAGGTGCTCTTCCAAGTCAATCTATTCAGAATCCCCATTTACTTGATGGGCACATAGCTCATGGAGGGGATGTGCAACACCACACAGCTTAAGCCAATGAGGCTGTAGTTTGGTGGTGTCTGTTTATAAACCACCTGGTTTTCTTGTGAGCCATTAAAATTCCACAAACATAGATATATAGGAGCACTATTTTTATTTCTATTATATTGTTGCTGTGAAGAAAAATATATTACCTCCTTATCATCATATTTTATTGATGCATAGCACTTGTATTTAATTTCTGTAGCATTACTTATGCATTTCACATGCTTCATCCTCTTAAGTTCAATGCATTATTTTGCATGCATCACATTTTCATGGTTGATGTTAGGGGATGTTTATTACATTTTATATTTGTCATGAATTTTCCTGTCTGTACTGAAATTTTCCATTTACATTGAGGACAATGCAAAGTTTAAGTATGGGGTAGAAGGTTTATGTTTAAGATTTATGTATAAGTAAGTTTAAGTATGTTAAAAATGTTTAAAATTTTAAAAATTTTCATTTCCGATATTTGTGATTTTCTTTGATTTTCACATATTTAATATCTTTTATGTTTTTACTCAAGAACAAACCTTGAGGAATGTAAGTTTCAAGTGTTGCTATTAGAATTAATGGAAAGACCCTATTATATTGATAGGAGAATTTTCAAAGCCAATTCCAAGTAACCTATTGCCCTTAGATGAGATGGATTTCAAATTAACTTATGCAATGAGTTGAGTCTTCCTGTTGAATTAATGCCTGTTAACCTAGTTTTCTAAAGTGAATTATTTTCCTTTCTCATTACCCTATTTGAGTGGAGAGATAAACCTATGCCGAGTGCCACCATAAAAATGATCACGATATGAAAATTTTCCATTTTGGTGAGAATTTTCTTAAAGTATCTCCCACACTTTTCTGAGTTAGAGGTTATGTGAAGGAAGGTAACAAGGGTATGAGCATTAATGCACCATGGATTTCATTTGGGAATTAAACTATGGAGATATAAGGTGGTGAAATTAATCGATTAAGGGTCAGTTATGGGTTCTAAGAGTGCAATGCTAGTTATGTCATTTACTTTGTGTTATTTTGAAAAGGAAGAACTAAAAGAAAAGAAAAAAGAAAAAAAAAGGAAAAATCAAAAAATATGTATTGAAAAAATATTGAATGAAAATAGAAAGAAAAAAAAAAGATAGAAAAAAAAGAAAAAAGAAGAAGAAAAAGAATTAGAAAAATTTAAGGGAACAATGTCGATATGGGTAGAAAAAGGGAAATATTTGAAGTCACTTGGGATGTGAAAATGAAGTAGCATGATAGTATATCAACAAATTAACTTTTTGAGTGATGGTGCATTATTGCCATATCCCTTATCTACCAGCTAGAGCATTTTCCAATATCTTAGAAAGGAAGGGAGTATCTTAAATTACCCTCTTTTGTTGGTGAGATGTGTGCCTTCTTTAATGATTTAATTTCTGATTGAGAGTGGTGAAGGTGTGAATTCCTCTTGCTTGCACAAGATAGATGGTTCTCATGAATAGGTAACTTCTTGTTCACATTTTAAAATGAGTCTATTCAATTTAAGGGAAAGGAGAGGGAGTGTTGTAAGGTCGAGCCACCTCATTCTGCTGAAATTTTTATAGCAACAAGTGATTCAAATGATCTTTTGGTTGACTCTGTTTTCCCTTCTTTCTCTCTCTCTTAGTTTCTTTGGACTTTGTGGGTGTATCCACTTAAAACCCTCCAGAGACACAACTCCACCACTAAGGTAACCTAGGGGTTTAAAGGCTTGCTGCACCTGGTAAGTGTAGTCGTGTTCCCTATGAAAGTGGCCTAGCATAGTTCTAATTAATTTTATTTAGTAGTCTTTATTACTTTTATAGTCTTTATAGTTTTATTTTAGTATTTTGCTAAGGGTCTAGCAAAACTTAAGTATGGGGGATTTGTTCAGACTTAAAAGTGTGCATTTTATTGATACTAATTCATGTGTTTTAATGAGTTTTACTTGCATTTTGCATTGAAATATGATGATTGCAAATTTAACTACACTTTTGAACATTATGCATGTTTATTCACTTTAATGATGCATGAATTAAGTTTTAAGTCGTGAATTATGTTTGTGGTGATTACCTATTGAGAAAGGAATGAATGATTGATAATTGACTCTTTAGGTTGTTGACGAAGTGATTAATCCACACAAAAAAATTATGATTTATGTCAAAGTGTAGAGTCTGAGGGTTAAGCCATTTACTCATGACCTTATGCGAGGGTAAACTGGATTACCCTTGAGCTTGTACCCTGCTTGTTCTATGCGATGAATTTCATTCATGTAATAGCGATTGCAATTATAGTTAAGGTTTAAATGTTATGAATTATTTCTCCTATAATATGATGTGTTTCAAGAAAGGTATTCCTTAAGTATTTGTAGGGAAATTCAATGAGCAATTGTAGGGAAGTTTGTATAAAAGTAGAATTGAAAATTAATTTAGCTGAAGCTCAACCATGGAGAACGTGGATGGACAGGCTAAAGAAGTGGGCTTACATGGAATGATCTCACACGTCCAGCAAGTAATTGATAAACTAGATGAAACAATACGAAATATTGAAGAGTATAACAGACTGAATGCATTACAAAATGAAAATTATTCAAAGTGGTCAATCTTACAAGATGATCAGAGTGTTCAAAGTACTAATATAGGTATATCAAATCTTGGAGATAATTTACCAATTAATATTGGAATCGATCAGAATTATAGTAAGCAAAGAATATCACAAGAATTCAAAAAATTACTAAATAGATATGATGAATCAATACAGAAAATGAAAGGTAGTGAAATGTTTAATGAATATGAAAACAATGATTTTAATTGGGTGAACTCAAATGGAAATCTGAATTATCTAGAGGTGAATTCATTAGAAGACATTTCATATACAAAGAAGAGTATACAACCATTTGAGGTAGTAGAAGAAAATCAATATAATGAGTTAACTGCATTTAATCATATGGAGAAGTTAGATGAAATTCAAAGATCCATTGACTTATTTGTAAAGAACTCTAATTTATCTGAACAACATGGAAGTTTCCAGTAGGAACCTATAGATACTTGTGCAACATTCACACCAAATCAGTTCTATAGAGTTGCAGAAGTTGAAAATTTTAAGGAAAAAAATCAAATCTGGGAAGGGTATGAATTATTGGATTATTTGGTAAGGGATTGTTTAGTTGGACAATCTAAGGTTATGAACGACCTTATTTCCAAAAATAAAGAAGAGTCATCTAAGGTGTTAGCCACCCTTAACTTAGAAGAAGATTTTAATGCTCTTATAATAGACAATGTATCAAAAGAAGAATCAAAAGATGTAAGTATAATATTAAGATTTGGTGTCACTTATGAAGGTCCAAAAGAGGATGATAAAGAAGAACAAATTAATGACAATTTTACAAAGAAAGAGGAAATTAAAGAAAAATCTAGTCCAAAAGACAAGGCTGAGGCTGAGTTAGAGGATAATACAAAATCTCAAAATAGTAAAGAATCTGAAAATAATAATGAAATCGAAAAGAAAGATGTTATAAATGAAGATAAGTTGACAAACGAAAATCACTTTCCATTTACTCATAGGATGAGAAATGTTAAGGATCAAGAAATGGAACAAATCAGTAAAATATTTGAACAAGTTAAAGTCAATATACCATTATTGGAAATTATTAGACAAGTTCCTTCTTATGCCAAATATCTTAAAACTCTTTGTACCAAGAAGAGAAGGAAGAAACTCTTAAAAAAGGCATTTTTAGCTAAACAGGTAAGCTCCATGTTAATTAATCCTGTACCTGAAAAATTAAATGATCCAGGAACTCGTGTTATTTCCTACTATATAGGGGATTGTTATTTTAATACAGTGTTAATAGACTTTGGAGTTGGAATTAATGTCATGCCTAGTTCTATCTATGAGAAGTTAAAATTGGATAATATCAAACCTACGAGAACAGGGATTCAGCTAACAGATAAATCTATAAGAATACCTTTAGGAAAAGTGGAAAACATTTTGTAAGGGTTATAGAGTTTGTCTACCCTGTTGATTTTACTATAATGGAAACAAAAGCTTCAAGTATAACTCAAGATCAAGCTATAATAATTTTGGGAAGACCATTTTTAGCTACAACCAATGCTTGCATAAGTTGTAGAAATGGTTGGATGGAATTAGCTTGGGGTGATCAGAAATTAGAACTAGATATTTTCAGTGGGGTAAAGAAGAATTTTAAAGAGCTTCAATTTAAACATTTTAAGGTTAATCTAATCGAAACTTTTAAAATAGATGAGGACTTAAATGTAGAGGAATTAGATCATGTTGAAAAATGTGTAATATTGAATGAAGAAATGTTGAAAGAGGAAATCTCTGAGAAAACTGAGAATATGGATGAAAACAAAGAACAATTTGAAAAAGATAATGAATCATTAACATCAATACAAATAAAAATCTTTTAAAAGTATTGAGAAAGCATAAGGGAGCAATAGGGTGGCAAATGTCAGACATAAAAGGTATAAGTTCAAATATTTGCCAACATAGGATTAATCTAGAATCTGAAATTAAACCTGTTAGGTAACCACAGAGAAGATTAAATCCAAATATTAAAGAGGTTGTTAAAAAGGAAATTCTGAAATGGTTAGACAATGACATAATTTATCCAATATTTTATAGTTCTTGGGTGAATCTAGTTCAGGTAGTACCAAAAAAATCTAGGATAACAGTTGTGGAAAATGGCAATAAGGAATTAGATCCAACTAGAGTTCAAACTAGTTGGAGGGTTTTTATACATTACAGAAGACTGAATTCAGAAACTATGAAGGATCACTTTCCTTTGCCTTTTATAGATCAAATGTTAGAAAAATTGGCAAGGCAGGAGTATTATTATTTCCTAGATGGCTATTCAAGTTATAATCAAATCCCTGTTTCACTTGAGGATCAAGGGAAAACAACTTTTAAATGTCGATTTGGAACATTTGCCTTTAGTCATATGCCTTTTGGGCTATGCAATGCACCTGCTACATTTCAAAGGTGTATGATAGGCATCTTCACTGATTTTAAAGGTATTTATGGATGATTTTTCTATATATGAGGATTCATTTGAAATGTTTAATTAATTTACAGAAAGTACTAGAGAGATGTGAACAAAAAAAGTTAGTGTTAAACTAGGAAAAATTCCATTTTATGGTTAAACGAGGAATAGTTTTAGGACATGTTATTTCTACTACAGGCATAAAAGTTGACAAAGAAAAAGTGGAATTAATATCTAATTTACCTATTCTTAGAACAGTTAAAGATATAAGAGCATTTTTAGGACATGCTGGTTTTTATAGAAGATTTATTAAAAACTTTAGTAACATTGCTTGACCTTTAACTCAATTATTAATTAAGGATGCACAATTTGAATTTAATGAGGAATGCATGAAAGCATTTAATTTTCTTAAGGAAGCCTTGACCACTTCACCTATAGTCTATGCACCTAATTGGTCTCAACCATTTGAATTAATGTGTGATGCATCAGACTATGCATTAGGTGTAGTTCTAGGTCAAAAATTAGACAAACTACCAAGAGTAATATATTATGCTAGCAAGACATTGAACGAAACACAAATCAATTATAGTGTAACTAAAAAAGAATTTCTAGTAGTGGTTTTTGCCTTAGAAAAGTTTAGGTCATATCTAATAGGCAGTCACACTGTCATCTACATTGATCACTCAGCACTTAAGTATTTGTTAGTTAAAAGAGATGCTAAACCAAGGCTTATAAGATGGATTTTGCTATTGCAAAAGTTTGACTTAGAAATTAAGGATAAGAAAGGTTGTGAAAACATTATGGCAAACCATATGTCAAGATTAGATGCTTCATTCCTATCTGATCCACCAATAGATGATGCATTTCTAGATGAGCAATTGTTTATGCTAAATCCCTGCCCATAGTATGCTGATATAGTTAATTATTTGGCTACGGGTTTAGTATCCCATGATTGGTCAAATTTAGATAAGAAAATGTTCTTTTCAAGGGTTAAATATTTCTTTTGGAATGATTCTTACCTGTTTAAGCAATGCCCTAACCAGATTGTATGGAGTTGTATCCCAGAAGTAGAAACTCAATCAGTGTTATCATTTTGTCATGATCAACCTGCTAGAGTACATTTTGGAGCTAACAAGACTGCTTTAAAAGTGCTTTATAGTGGCCTATATTGGCCAACATTATTTAAAGATGCATATGAATATTGTAAAAAATGTGTTCAATGCCAAAAAGTAGGAAGATTTACAAAACGAAATATGATGCCATTAAATCCTATCCAAGAAGTACAAGTTTTTGATGTTTGGGGTATAGATTTCATGGGACCTTTTCCAAATTCAAATGGTTTTGTTTATATCCTCCTAGCAGTAAAATATGTAACCAAGTGGATAGAGGCAATTCCTACTAAAACTAATGACTCTATAATAGTGATAAGATTTTTAAAATCTAGCATAATGTCTCGATTTGGTATTCCAAGAGCAATTATCAGTGATAGGTGAACTCATTTCTGTAACAAAAACTTTGAAAAGTTATTGAAAAGATATGGAGTGTTACATAGGTTAGCTACCCCTTACCATTCTCAAACCAGTGGACAAGTTGAAAGTGCTAACAAGCAAATTAAAGGAATCTTAGAAAATGTAGTAAGCATCACTAGGAGAGACTGGTCTAATAAGCTAGATGATTCTCTTTGGGCATATAGAACAGCTTATAAAACAATATTAGGGACAACTCCATATAAATTACTATATGGAAAGGTTTGTCATTTACTTGTGGAATTAGAACATAAAGCATTATGGGCACTTAAGCAACTAAACTTAAGTATAAAAACAGTAGGTAATAGACAAGTGCAATTAGTAGAATTAGATGAATTAAGAAATATGACCTATGAAAGTTCAAAAATAGCAAAAGAAAGGATGAAAACATGGCATGATAAAAGAATTCTACACAGAATATTTGAAAAAGGGCAAGAAGTTTTATTATATAATTCACGACTACACTCTTTTCCAGGAAAATTGAAATCCAGATGGATTAGTCCATTTGTTATTAAATATGTTTATCCTTATGGAGTAGTTGATTTGGAAGATCTGCAAAGTCATGAAATTTTTAAAGTTAATGGTTAAAGATTAAAACATTTTCTAAAGTTTTCAGAGGAAAGAGGTAGAGTTCGTAGCATTAGAAGGAGAGTGAAGCAACATAAATATTTAAAAAGAAAAAAATAATTTATATATATATATATATAAATATACAAAAACCAAAAGAAAAGAATATAATTATAAGAATATAATGTTTGTAAAAAGAGTTTAATTCGAACCGCTATTGCATTTTACTTTGAGTTGCTTCGTGGGTTATCTAGTTTACCCACGAAGTTAATTCGAGGGTTATTCTGTTTACCCTCGAACCAAACCAAAAGAAAAAGAGAAAAAAAGAAAGTAAAACACTATGGGGATAAGCCATAGGTAAGTCTGAGGGTTATCTAGTTTACCCACGGACTTATGCGAGGGTTATTCTCCTCTGAACCAAATACCACTCTGTTTACTGAAAATGAAAATTTTTAAATGTAAGGTTTACTGAAATTAAATAAGGTTAATCATTTGAATGAATTTAGAAGGGTTATTTCATAATTCAAATGAGGTTAAAGATAATTACAATTAAGTGAACTTAATGACGGAGATCAAAAATTCTAAACTATAATCATTTAATATATACGATTGTGCTAGGTATGTTTAACAGATAAAGGAAAGCTTAAATTCTCTGAAATGGTTCAATTTGACAAGTGTTGTATTAATCTATCAGGCTATGAACTTAAAAAGAAAAATTTTGAAAGGGATTAAAAATATTACCACTTGTTTAAAATTGAATTATGCAATTACACACATACTTAACAGAAAACATGTATAAATTGGAACTGTAGACAGAATACAACTATCTAAAAACACATTTCATTAAAAAAAGTATAAATATTACATTAAAGGAGAGCTTTCTCCCCAAATGTTGAATTACATCATCATCAAAAGAAAAAAAAAAAATCTATCACTACTCTAGGAATCTGGATTTCAATTCTGCAACTTTTGCTTGCAAAGTAGCCAAATGATCTATCACAGTGTCCACCTTTTCTAATATAGGGGCTGATCCTCTCTGTTGGGATGTAGATGGTTCACTGTGTAGCTGCGGTGTTGGTTGATCCTTTACAGAGAATTGTTTCAAGTCTTTGGCAGTCAGCACCCTAGATTTTAACTTCTTTACTGCCCAATCTGATAGATCAAAGGAACTTGACACCAACTGGTAGATTAGATCACCATAGAATAATTTCTTTTTGATGCTAGTGATCTTTGAAATGAAAATTCTATACCAGTTCACCTGAATCCTATTTAATATAGCATAGGTTGCAATCTTTACAAAGATGGACAATTCTACATCATGACCAAATCTTTGATAAATGGTTCTAATCAAGATCAATGAAACGATATGAGACTTTGCATTCATTTGCTTGAGCCTATTAAATAAGTTAATCCGAGGGTTTATGGCCATACAGTTCTTCATATCCTATTCTGACCAATCTGCCATTGTAGAAGATTCTAAAATCTCTACACCCTCATCTTTTAATCCTAGGCTCTTAAATATATATTCAGGTGTTAAATATATATTCACATCAGTTACATTGGAAACAAAAACTCCAACTTCCTCATGCAGATTATAGTAAAAGGCAGGAACTAAATTCTCAACTTTAAAATTATTACCTGACCTACGGATAATTCTCAGTAGCCCCTGAAACTCCAGTAAGTCCTTGATTTCATCCATGAAATCAAAATCTACTGGTCTGCTGAATAGAATGTCATAACCCCTAATAGTCTGGAATTTAGCCCTAGCCTTAGCATATTTGAAAATCATTGAATTTATGCCTAACTGTTGAGCTTGTTCTGCATGTGTGGGGGAGGATGGAGCTGATGCTTTTGCAGTAGCTGTGTGTGGCTCAGTTGGTGGAGAATAGATCACTAAGGCTCTATTTTCTTCTCCACCAAAGCTTGGTTGTTGCTGGGTAGAAATCTCTGTCTGCCCTAAATCCAAATCTGCTTGCATTGGACTTGAGGCTAGAGGACTGATAATCTCCTCTTCCTCTCGTCCTTCTTTCTTTTCTTCTTCTTCTTCCCTTTCTAGGGAAGTTGGCTTACACTATAAAAAAAAAAAAGTGGGGGAAACATATAAACACATGCATATAAAAAGTAAAAAAAGGAAAATGAAAACCTAAAACAAACTAACTCTCGAACTTACTCGATGGTTGTGCGATAATTATGAGTTTCAGATGTAAAAATAGCACGATTCAAATTGGCTGAAACTTCTAAGAGTTAAATGATTATATTTTTGGTGTTTTTATATATTTCAA
Source organism: Amphibolis antarctica (assembly GCA_024699675.1). NCBI lineage: Eukaryota > Viridiplantae > Streptophyta > Magnoliopsida > Alismatales > Cymodoceaceae > Amphibolis > Amphibolis antarctica. Next base: position 25,597 of record JAMKPZ010015382.1, on the reverse strand, counting down.
AACACAACATACAATACAATGCAAGAAACAGAATACAATACAAACAACTTGTAAAAGTAAGAATGCAACATTCAACATTATAGCAAATATAAAAATATAATCTAATTACTGTAACTAAGTTGATAAAGTGTGTGGTTGTATATTTGAGTGTAGTTGTAAAAACATTAAGTAAAATAAAAAAAATAAAAATGGAAAGAACACCTAATGCTTCACTGTAATTCCTCCCTTCGAAACTTGTTAGGTTGGGAACTTCTCTTTGTCTTTACTTTTGGTCCACCAGGTTGTCAATTTGGTAAGCCTTCCTTTCGACCTTGCAGTGAGATTTTGGGGCGTCAATCTGCAATTAAATCAAGGAACAAAGGAGGAAGCAGCCAGTGCCGAGAGTCTCTCCTTGAAGGATACACTTAGGTTGAGAAAAAAATAGCAAATACACTACATGAATGGTTGGAGAAGAGGAGGTCATCAATCTCCTCTCGAAAGAGATGAGTGGGTGGAGGATGGAAGATGAAGAAGATGGAAAATGCTCTGTAAATGATGGATGAAGGAATAAAAAGGGGGGCGGGGGCTTAGTTCCAAGGCAATGAGACTATTTTATAGATGGGAGGATTGATAGTTTATGAGCTGGCTATTAACAAGGGAGTGGTGCATGTCTGAACATGTGAGATCATCTCATGCAATCCATTACTTCAGCCTGTCTGTCCACGTTCTTCATTATTGAGCTGCAGCTAAATTAATATTTAATTCTACTTTGTTACGTAATTCTTGCAGTTACTTATCGAATTTCCCTTCAAATACTTAAGAAATACCTTCTGTGAAATGCATCATATTATAGGAGAAATAATTCATAGCATTTAGATCTTAACTGTAATTGCAATTGCTTTAATATCAATGAAATTCATTGCACAGAACAAACAGGGTATAGGTTCAAGGGTAAACCAGTTTACCCACCTCACATAAGTTCATGGGTAAACCCTTAATGCTCATAGAATGGTCCGAGGGTAAATAGCTTAACCCATGGATAAGTCCGTGGGTAAACAGCGTAACCCTCAGACTTGCATTTAAGCATAAATCACAAGTTTTTCTCTGTATATTAATCATTCTATTAGCAACCTAAAGAGTCAAATGTAAATCATTCATTCCTTTCCCAATAGGTAATAAACATAAACATAATTAATGACTCAAACCGTAATTCATGCATCATTAAAGTGAATAATTGTGCAAGCAAGAGGTAATTGTGCATCATCAAATCTCACCTTTTCATGAGAACCATCTGTCTTGTGCAAGCAAGAGGAATTCACACCCTCACTACTCTCAATCAGAAATTAAATCATTAAAGCAGGCTATTGACCCCATGCTTAAAGGGGGATGGAGCTGGCTTGCCGCAGGCAAGCCGATTCAAGGAAGCGATACCCAGACCCCTAAAAACCCACATTTGGTGAAAAGTTGGGGGGATGGAGCCGGCTTGCCGCTGGCAAGCCGCTTCAAGGAAGCGGCACCCGGACCCCTAAAAACCCACATTTGGTGAAAAGTTGGGGGGATGGAGCCGGCTTGCCGCCGGCAAGCCGCTTCAAGGAAGTGGCACCCGAATCCCAAAAATCCACATTTTCGTGCGAATGTTCGGGGGACCAGCCAGCTTCCGCCTACCACGTAGCGGCTGCCGGTTGGCTACCCAAGAAGGCAGGCCGAATCAATCTGAGAAATACGCTGGCATTTAACCACGTAAATCTCGCAAATCCGTCAATTACGCGGACCACGTAATCAAGCCCGAATCACGCCGTCTTCCATCTTCAGGTGCCCCCAAGAAGGAACACAACCCCTTATAAAAGGAGAGCCCCCCCCCCACATTAGAGGGGAGGATTTTGGAAGGGCTTGAATTTTGGGGAAGAACGCTGACACCCTCTGGAGAAACAATCGTCCACCGGTTCCAAAGGAGGAAAGCAGCTCAGGGCCCCGACGCCTTTTTGCCGTGCCAGAGCGAGGACTTTCGATCCCCGTCGACGACGACCCCCTACAAGTAAGTCCTTCTACCTTTGCTGTTTTATGTATGTTTTTACGATGCTTCATCGAGACCCGACCACATAACACCTTTCCCATGCAAGGGAACGGTCAGAGGACGTACCCAGGTATATTTCCTTCGGAAACACATTTGAAGGTACTGGTGGTCGCCCTCCTGGCCAGGTGAATCCACCCAGCCCAGTCGAGCTCAATTCACTCGCGACCTTTCTGTCGGGTCTTTTCATGTGGAAACCCCAAGCTTCCTAGCAGGCTTTACGAATTTTTATCCGATATCTACGGGTCCTTCACGGGGTCCCGGAAAGGTTTTCGGGACAATGCCACCGGCAAGGATGCCGGCGGCGGCCGTTTGGGTGTACGAACATGTACAACCCGATAGTTCCCATACGTTTTTTTGGGAGACGTAAGTCTACTCTCCCGATGCCCTGGAAAAGTTTCCGGGACGACGCCACCGGCGGCCGTTCAGGTGTATGAACACGTACAACCCGACGGTCCTAGTACATTTCTCCAGGAGACGTAAGTCTACTCTCCCGATGCCCCGGAAAAGTTTCCGAGATGACGCCACCGGCGAGTATGCCGGCGGCGGCCGTTCAGGTGTACGAACATGTACAACTCGACGGTCCCAGTACGTTTCTCTGGGAGACGTAAGTCTACTCTCCCGATGCCCCGAAAAAGTTTCTGGGATGACGCCACCGGCGAGTATGCCGGTAGCGACCGTTCGGTTGTATGAACACGTACAACCCAACGGTCCCCGTACGTTTTTCCGGGAGACGTAAGTCTACTCTCCCGATGCCCCGAAAAAGTTTCCGGGACGATGCCACTGGCGAGGATGCTGGCGGGTGTATGAACACGTACAACCCAACGGTGCCCGTACATTTTTCCGGGAGACGTAAGTCTACTCTCCCGATGCCTCGGAAAAGTTTTTAGGATGACGCCACCGGCGAGGATGCCAGCGGCGGCCGTTCGGGTGTACGAACACGTACAACCCAATGGTGCCCATACATTTTTCCGGGAGATGTAAGTCTACTCTCCCGATGCCCCGAAAAGTTTCCGGGATGACGCCACCGGTAAGGAAGCCGGCGGTTGCCATTCGGGTGTACGAAACGTACAACCCGACGGTTTTCATTTTCCCGGAAAATATAAGTCCTCCATTAAATCCCATGCTTTCACAGACGTCAAGAGGAAAAGGGGTGGGGAAACAGTTGGTAAGCCGCCGGCTGGCCGGTTCAAAGAACCGGCCCCCGTTTCCCCAAAACCCCCATGGGTGCGCATGGAGGGGGGAAACAGCTGGCAAGCCGCCAGCTGGCCGATTCAAGGAACTGGCCCCTGTTTCCCCAAAACCCCCATGGGCGCAAATGGGTTGGGAATGGCCGCCGGTCAACCGGTACAAGTAGCTGGCGGCCGGCTCCCCGAAAACCCATCTTTTTCTCCCCTATTCACCACCGGATCCAATATGGATCCCCGTTTTGTTCAATTCTCATTTGTTTACTGGATTCTCGTTTGTTTTCATCAGAAGGGATAAGGTTATCCCTCTAAATGCCCTGGAAAGTTTTCCAGGGTGAGGCCGTACGTGGCCGGATTGACTATCATGTTTTCCGTTTTAGAGTCGAAGAGAGGCCAGGAATGCCCGGGCTATCTGGGGGTGCCTAACACCTTCCCCAACAGTACCCCGAGCCCCGTATTCAGTTCTCTCATGTTTTCATTTCAATTTTACATCACCCATATGGTTTTATCGCTTCAATGGCAAAAGGACACTTTCCCATCCGGTTTTCCTTATTTTCTACCCAAAAATAAGGTGGCGACTCCGTTCAACGAGCCATCAACCGCACGTGGTGATGCACTCACACAAACACCTTTCAATTCTCTGTACCTCAGTCCATCTGCTGGCGGGGCCGGCGGAAACCCATGGGCTTCTAGGTGATAGCCGGATGAAAGAGAGGGTACACAGGCATACACATCTCACCAACAAAGAGGGTAATTTGAGATACTCCCATCCTTTCTAAGATATTGGAAAATGCTCTGGCTGGTAGACAAGGGATAAGATAATAATATACCATCACTCAGAATGTTGACTTGTTGATATAGGATCATTTCACTTCATTCTGGCATCCCAAATGACTTCAAATATTTCCCTTTTTCTACTCATACTGACATTGATGCCTTAAGTTTTCTGATTCTTTGTCTATAACTATTACTCATTTTCTTTCAATATTTTTTAGTACTTCTTTTCTCTTCTTTTTTTTCTATCTTTTTTTTTATATACATATAAAAACAAAGTAAATGACATAGCATTGCACTTTTAGAACTTATAAATGACCCATAGTCAATTAAGTTCACCACCTTATATCTCCATAATCTAATTCCCAAATGAACTCCACGGTGCATTAAAGCTCAAACCCTTGCTACCTTCCTTCACATCACCTCTAACTTAGAAAAGTTGGGAGATATCTCAATATAATGCACACCAGAATGGAAAATTTTCATGTCATGATTAATTTTTTTGGTGGCACTCGGCATAGGTTATCTCTCCACTCAAACAGGGTAAAGAGAAAGAAATTGAATCCTCTTTAGAAAATTAGGTGAACAAGGCATTAATTCAAATGAAACAGGAAGACTCAACCCATTGCACAAGTTAATCTGAAATCTTTCTCATCTAAGGGCAATAGGTTATTTGGAATTAGCTTTGGAGATTCTCTCCCAGTATAGTAAGGTCTTCCCATTAATTCTAATAGCAACACTTGAAACTCATATTCCTCAAGGTTTGTCCTCGAGAAAAACATAAAAATATAAAAGATATAAAAGATGCGAAAAATTTAAAACTTTCAACATTTTTACACATTTTTAAACTATTTAAACTGATGAAACATAAAACTAAAACATAAACCTCCCCCACTTACTTAAACTTTGCATTGTCCTCAATGTAAATAGAAAAGTTCGGTATGAATAGGAAAATTTATAACAACTATAAAATAAAGTAAACTTCTCCTTCATATCAAGCATATGCATGCTAAATAATGCATTGAACTCAGTATGATAAAGCATTTGAAATGCATGAGTAATGCTATGCATGAGTAAGATATGTTGAAAAAGTAGTGATATTTTCTCAAAACAAAGAAATAAAAATAGTGCTTCTGTAGTGCTAAGCTTGTGGACTTGTAATGGCTCATAAGAAAACCAAGTGGTTTATAAACAGACACCACCAAACTACAGCCTCATTAGCTTAAGTCGAGTGGTGTTGCACATCCCCTCCATGTGCTGTATGCCCATCAAGTACACGGGGATTTTGTAAAGATTGGCTTGGAAGAGCACCTTTATTTCTATGGTTCAGTGAATTCGATATTTGGTTCAATTGTGTTTCAATTCTTTTAATAGCTTGATTATGTGCATGCAACAATTTGGGGATTCAATTTTATTGTTGAATCTACTTTTTGCAGTAAGCTTGATATTTGTTTCTCAAAAGTTTGATCATGAACAAATTGATTATGATTTACATTTAAAGAACTATTATTCATTGTGTTTTGTTCAATAAAAGGTTGTCCTACAAATTGAGGTGGTTGTTGGCCTAGATTTTTCTATGAAAAATTTGGATGGTTCCTCCACCTAGGATTATAAGTAGGATTGAAATTTGAGTTGTTACATTGATTATAGAATAAAGCATTAACATCTTCAGAGTAATTTAAGATAGGACAGTCTTCTACAACATGACCTATGGCAAAACAACTTGTACATTTAGGCATGGTAGGCTCAGTCTTTTGTTTAAACTGTAACTCATCAATTTTATGTATCAAGCTAGCCATCTTAGCCTCTAAAGCAATATGTGGTTCAACAACATGAACTCCTCTAGGGGTAGGAATTTGTTCCTAACTTACTTCAGTAGCACCCTCCCATTGGGCAGTTCTTTTGGCTAGATCTTCTAAAAATTTCCAAGCATTATCTATTCCTTGGTTCAGAAATCCATTTTGACTCAGATTCTAAGAGTGCCTTGGTGTGATAATCAATCCCTTCATAAATAGTTCTGATTTGGGTCACACTCTCTACTCCATGATGTGGGCATTGAGCTAGGAGATCTCAAAACCTTGCAAAATATTTCCAAAAAGGTTCTCCTAGTTTCTGTCTAGAATTTAAAATTTCATTTTTCCTTTTAATTGAGACATACATTGGATAGTATTTTCCTAGAAATTCAAAATAGAATTGATTCCATGTGTAATTGAATTTGGTTGTAAATTGTATAACCATCTTTTTCCACTATCTTTTAAAGCGAAAGGCATATACATCAGTTTAATTACATCAACAGTCATGTTTGGTACTTTCGTCATATTACAAACATCATTAAATTCATTTAGGAACCAATAAGCATCTTCTTTTCGAATCCATGAAATTTTGGTAATTGGTTGATGTAATTAGAATTTAATTCAAATCCATCATTAGGGCCTTCAAATGGGCCGGCAGCCGGCCTTGCTGGACCAGCTCCCCAAGACCAAGAAAAGACGAACTCGACCGGGGATCTACGTGGCTGCCGCTTTGAGATGGGCCAGCAGCTGGCCTTAATGGAACGGCTCCTCAAGACCAAGAAAAGACGAGTTCGACCAGGGATCTATGTGGCTGCCGCCTTCAAATGGGTCGGCAGCTGGCCTTCTTGGACCGGCTCCCCAAGACCAAGAAAAGACGAATTTGACTGGGGATCTATGAGGCTGCCGCCTTCAGATGGGCCGGCAACAGGCATTCCTAGACTGGCTCCCCAAGACCAAGAAAAGACGAGTTCGACCAGGGATCTACGTGGTTGCCGCCTTCAGATGGGCCAGCAACCGGCCTTCCAAGACCAGCTCCCCAAGACCAAGAAAAGATGAATTTGACCGGGGATCTACGAGGCTTCCGCCTACAGATGGGCCGGCAACCGGCCTTCCTAGACCGGCTACCCAAGACCAAGAAAAGATAGAGTTTGACTAGGGATCTACGCGACTGCCGCCTTCAAATGGGCCAGTAGCCGGCCTTCCTGGACGGGCTCCCCAAGACCAAGAAGAGACGAATTCGACCGGGGATATACGTGGCTGCCGACTTCAGATGGGCCGGCAGCCGACCTTCCTGGATCGGCTCCACAAGACCAAGAAAAGACGACTTCGACCGGGGATATACGAGGCTGCCGCCTTCAGATGGGTCGGTAGCTGGCCTCCTGGACCAGCTCCCCAAGACTAAGAAAAGACGAATTTGACTGGGGATCTAGGCGGCTACCACCTTTAGATGGGCCGACAGCAAGCCATCCTGGATTGGCTCCCCAAGACCAAGAAAAGATGAATTCGACCATTGATCTACGTGGCTATCACTTTCAGATAGGCCGGTAGCTGGCCTTCCTAGAACGGCTCCCGAAGACCAAGAAAAGACGAGTTCGACCGGGGATCTACGTGGCTGCCACCTTTAGATGGGCCGGCAGCCTGCCTCCCTGGACCGGCTCCCCAAGACCAAGAAAAGACAAATTCGATCAGGGATCTACGTGGCTCCCGCCTTTAGAGGGGCTGGCAGCCAGCCTTCCTGGACCGGCTCCCCAAGACCAAGAAAAGATGAGTTTGCCCAGGGATCTACGTGGCTGCCGCATTCAGATGGGCCGACAGCTGGCCTCCTGGACCGGCTCCCCAAGACCAAGAAAAGATGAATTCGACCAGGGATCTACTCGGCTGCCACCTTTAGATGGGCCGACAGCCGGTCTTCCTGGATCGGCTCCCCAAGACAAAGAAAAGACGAATTCGACTGGGGATCTACGTGGCTGCCGCCTTCAGATGGGCCCGCAACTGGCCTTCCTAGACCGGCTACCCAAGGCCAAGAAAAGACGAGTTCAACCGGGGATCTACGTGGCTGCTGCCCTTAGATGGGCCGGCAGCCGGACTACCAAACCGGCTCCCCAAGACCAAGAAAAGACGAGTTCGACCGGGGATCTACATGGCTGCCACCTTTAGATGGGCCGACAGCCGACCTTCCTAGACCGGCTCCCCAAGACCAAGTGAAGACAAATTCGACCGGGGATCTACGTGGCTGTCGCCTTTAGATGGGCCGGCAGCTGACCTTCCTAGACCGGCTTCCCAAGACCAAGAAAAGACGAGTTCGACCAGGGATCTACGTGGCTACCACCTTTAGATGGGCCGGCAGCCGGCCTCCTGGACCGGTTCCGCAAGACAAAGAAAACACGAATTCGACCGACGATCCGCGTGGCTTCCGCCTTCAGATGGGCCGGCAGTCGGCCTTCCTGGATCGGCTCCCCAAGACCAAGAATAGAAGAATTCGACTGGGGATCTATGCGGCTGCCGCCTTCAGATGGGCCGACAGCCAGCCTTCCTGGACAGGCTACCCAAGGCAAAGAAAAGATGAGTTCGACCGGGGACCTTTTTGGCTGCCGCCTTCAAATGGGCTGGCAACCAGCCTACCGGACTTGCTCCTCAAGACCAAGAAAAGACGAGTTTGACAGGGGATCTACGTGGCTGCTGCCTTCAAATGGGCCAGCAGCCGACCTTCCTAAATCGGCTCCCCAAGACCAAGAGAAGACGAATTCGACCGGGGATCTACGTGGCTGCCGCCTTTAGATGGGCCGGCAGCTGACCTTCCTAGACCGGCTTCCCAAGACCAAGAAAAGACGAGTTGGACCAGGGATCTACGTGGCTGCCACCTTTAGATGGGCCGGCAGCCGGCCTCCTGGACCGGTTCTGCAAGACAAAGAAAACACGAATTCGACCGATGATCTGCGCAGCTTCCGCCTTCAGATGGGCTGGCAGTCGGCCTTCCTGGATCGACTCCCCAAGACCAAGAATAGAAGAATTCGACTGGGGATCTACATGGCTGCCGCCTTCAGATGGGCCGACCACAGGTAAACCAGTAAAAAATCCAGGTTGCTGGCTCGAAAAAGACCACACTTAGACGTATGGATCGGGTGGCCAACCGGCTCGCCGTTGACAATCCGGTAAGAAAACCCGGTTGCCGGCCACCCAAAAAACTGTACTTAGACGTATGGATCGGGAGGGTAACCGGCCCGCCCTTAGCAAACCTGTAAGAAAACACCGTTGCCGACTTCCCCAAAAACCAAACTTAGACATATGGATAGGGTGGATAACCGGCCCACCACTAGCAAACCGGTAAGAAAACCCTGTTGCCGGCTGCCCCAAAAACCATACTTAGACGCATGGATCGTGTGGCTAACCGGCCCGCCACTGGCAAACCGGTAAGAAAACCCGATTGCCGGCTTCCCCAAAAACCAAACTTAGTCGTATGGATCGGGTTGCTAACCAGCCCGCCGCCGGCAAACCGGTAAGAAAACCCGATTGCCAGATCCCTGAAAACAATACTTAGACGTATGGATCGGGTGGCTGACCGGCCCACCGTCGGTAAACTAGTAATAAAACCCGGTTGCTGGCTCCCCAAAAACCATTCTTAGACGTATGGATCAGGTGGCCATCCGGACCGTTGCTGACAATCCGGTAAGAAAACCTAGTTGCCGGCCACCCAAAAAACCGTACTTAGACCTATGGATCAGGTGGGAAACCGGCCCGCCGTTGTATACCGGTAAGAAAACCCGGTTGCCAGCTCCCCAAAAAAACCATACTTAGACGTATGGATCGGGTGGCTAACCGGCCTGCCACCGGCAAACCGGTAAGAAAACCCAGTTGCCGGCTTCCCAAAAACCATACTTAGACGTATGGATTGGGTGGCTAACTAGCCTACCGCCAGCAAACCAGTAAGAAAACCCAGTTGCCGGCTAACCCAAAAACCATACTTAGATGTGGGGATGGGGTGGCCAACCGGCCCACCACTGGCAAACAGGTAAGAAAACACGGTTGCCGGCCACCGTAAAAATCATACTAAGACGTATGGATTGGGTGGCTAATCGGCCCACTACTGGCAAACCGGTAAGAAAACCCGTTTGCCAACTCCCCAAAAACCATACTTAGATGTATGGATCGGGTGGCTAACAGGCCCGCCGCTGGCAAACCGGTAAGAAAACTCGATTGCCGGCTTCCCCAAAAACCATACTTAGTCGTATGGATCGGGTGGCTAACCAGCCCGCCGCCGGCAAACCGGTAAGAAAACCCAGTTGCCAGATCCCTGAAAACAATACTAACACTTATGGATCGGGTGGCTGACCGGCCCACCGCCGGCAAACCAGTAATAAAACCCGGTTGCCGGCTCCCCAAAAACCATTCTTTTACGTATGGATCAGGTGGCCATCCGGCCCGTTGCTGACAATCTGGTAAGAAAACCCAGTTGCCGGCTCCCCAAAAAAATCGTACTTAGACGTATGGATCGGGTGGCTAACCGGCCCGCCATCGGCAAACCGGTAAGAAAACTCAGTTGCCGGCTTCCCAAAAACCATACTTAGATGTATGGATCGGGTGGCTAACTAGCCTACCGCCAGCAAACCGGTAAGAAAACCCAATTGCCGGCTAACCCAAAAACCATACTTAGATGTGTGGATGGGGTGGCCAACCAGCCCAAGACTGGCAAACCGGTAAGAAAACACGGTTGCCGGCCACCATAAAAATCATACTAAGACGTATGGATTGGGTGGCTAATCGGCCCACCACTGGCAAACCGGTAACAAAACCCGTTCGCTAACTCCCCAAAAACCATACTTAGATGTATGGATCGGGTGGCTAGCAGGCCTGCCACTGGCAAACCGGTAAGAAAACACGATTGCCGGCTTCCCCAAAAACCATACTTAGTCGTATGGATTGGGTGGCCAACCAGCCCGCTGTCGGCAAACTGGTAAGAAAACCCAGTTGCCAGATCCCTGAAAACAATACTTAGACTTATGGATTGGGTAGCTGACCGGCCCACCGCCGGCAAACCAGTAATAAAACCTGGTTGCCGGCTCCCCAAAAACCATTTTTAGACATATGGATTACGTGGCCATCCGACCCATTGCTGACAATCCGGTAAGAAAACCCGGTTGCCTACTCCCCAAAAAAACCATACTTAGACGTATGGATCGGGTGGCTAACCGGCCCGCCACCGGCAAACCGGTAAGAAAACCCAGTTGCCGTCTTCCCAAAAACCATACTTAGACGTATGGATCGGGTGGCTAACTAGCCTACCGCTAGCAAACCGGTAAGAAAACCCAATTGCCGGCTAACCCAAAAACCATACTTAGATGTGTGGATGGGGTGGCCAACCAGCCCGCCACTAGCAAACCGGTAAGAAAACACGGTTGCCGGCCACCGTAAAAATCATACTAAGACGTATGCATTGGGTGGCTAATCGGCCCACCACTGGCAAACTGGTAAGAAAACCCGTTTGCGAACTCCCCAAAAACCATACTTAGATGTATGGATCGGGTGGCTAGCAGGCCCGCCACTGGCAAACTGGTAAGAAAACCCGATTTCCAGCTTCCCCAAAAACCATACTTAGTCGTATGGATCGGGTGGCTAACCAGCCCGCCACTGGCAAATCGGTAAGAAAACCCAGTTGCCAGATCCCTGAAAACAATACTTAGACTTATGGATCGGGTGGCTGACCGGCCCACCGCCGGCAAACCAATAATAAAACCCGGTCGCCGGCTCCCCAAAAACCATTTTTAGACATATGGATCAGGTGGCCATCCGGCCCATTGCTGACAATCCGGTAAGAAAACCCGATTGCCTACTCCCCAAAAAAACCATACTCAGACGTATTGATCGGGTGGCTAACCGGCCCGCCACCGGCAAACCGGTAAGAAAACCCAGTTGCCGGCTTCCCAAAAACCATACTTAGACGAATGGATCGGGTGGCTAACTAGCCTACCGCCAGCAAACCGGTAAGAAAACACAGTTGCCGGCTAACCCAAAAACCATACTTAGATGTGTGGATCGAGTGGCCAACCGGCCCGCCACTGGCAAACCGGTAAGAAAACACGGTTGCCGGCCACCGTAAAAATCATACTAAGACGTATGGATTGGGTGGCTAATCGGCCCACCACTGGCAAACTGGTAAGAAAACCCGTTCGCCAACTCCCCAAAAACCATATTTAGATGTATTGATCGGGTGGCTAACAGGCCCGCCGCTGGCAAACTGGTAAGAAAACCCGATTGCCGGCTTCCCCAAAAACCATACTTAGTCGTATGGATCGGGTGGCTAACCAGCCCGCCATCGGCAAACCGGTAAGAAAACCCAGTTGCCAGATCCCTGAAAACAATACTTAGACTTGTGGATCGGGTGGCTGACCGGCCCATCGCCGGCAAACCAGTAATAAAACCCGGTTGCCGGCTCCCCAAAAACCATTCTTAGACGTATGGAACAGGTGGCCATCCGGGCCGTTGCTGACAATCCGGTTAGAAAACCTTGTTGCCGGCCACCCAAAAAACCATACTTAGACCTATGGATCGGGTGGCTAACCAGCCCACCGTTGGCAAACCGGTAAGAAAACCCGGTTGTCAGCTCCCCAAAAAAACCATACCTAGACGTATGGATCGGGTGGCTAACCGGCCCGCCACCGGCAAACCGGTTAGAAAACCCAGTTGTCGGCTTCCCAAAAACCATACTTAGATTTATGGATCGGGTGGCTAACTAGCTTGCCGCCTGCAAACAATTAAGAAAACCCGGTTGCCGGCTAACCCGAAAACCATACTTAGATGTACGGATCGGGTGGCCAACCGGCCCGCCACTGGCAAACCGGTAAGAAAACACGGTTGCCGGCCACCACAAAAATCATACTAATACGTATGGATTGGGTGGCTAACCGGCCCACCACTAGCAAACCGGTAAGAAAACCCGGTCGCCAACTCCCACAAAACCATACTTAGATGTATGGATCGGGTGGCTAAAAGGCCTACTGCCGGCAAACCTGTAAGAAAACCCGGATGCCGGCTCCCCCAAAAACCATACTTAGACGTGTGCATCGGGTAGCTAACCGCCCCCCAACGTCAAACTGGCAAGAAAACCCAGTTGCCGGCTTCCCCAAAAAACATACTTAGACCTATGGATCGGGTGGCTAACTGGCCTGCCGTTGGCAAATCCGTAAGAAAACCGGGCTGCCGGCTCCCCAAAAACCACACTTAGATGAATGGATCGGGTGGCTAAGCGACCTGCCACCGGCAAACCGGTAAGAAAACACGGTTGCCGACCACCGCAAAAACCATACTTAGACGTATGTATCGGGTAGCTAATCGGCCCGCCATCGGCAAACCGGTAAGAAAACACTGTTACCGGCACCCCCAAAAACCATACTTAGACGTATGGATCGGGTGGCAAACCGTCCCACCACCAGGAAACCGATGAGAAAAACTGGTTGCCAGCTACCCGAAAACCATTCTTAGATGTATGGATCGGTAGGCAAACAGGTAAGAAAACTCGATTGCAGTCACGCCAAAAACCATTCTTAAACATATGGATCGGTAGGCTAACCGACAGTCCACAAGCAAACCGGTAAGAAAACCCGATCGCCGGCTTTCCCAAAAACCATTCTTAGACATATGGATCGGGTGGCTAACTGGCCCGCCTCCGGCAAACTAGTATGAACACCCGGTTGCTGGCTCCCTGAAAACCAAACTTAGACGTATGGATTGGGTGGCTAACCGGCCCGCCATAGGCAAATTGGTAAGAAAACATTGTTGCTGGCTCCCCAAAAGCCATACTTAGACATATGGATCGGGTGGCTAACCAGCCCACCGTCAGCAAACCAGTAAGAAAAACCGGTTGTCCGCTCCCCCAAAAACCATACTTAGACGTATGGATCGGGTTGCTCACCAGCCTGCAACGGCAAATCGGTAAGAAAACCTGATTGCCGGCTTCCCAAAAACCATACTTAGACGTATGGATTGGGTGGCTAACCAGCCCGCTGTTGGCAAACTAGTAAGAAAATCCGGTTGCCAACTCCCTGAAAAACATACTTGGACGTATGGATCGGGAGCGTAACCGGCCCGCCCTAGGCAAATTGGTAAGACAACACGGTTTCTGAGTTCCCCAAAAACCATACTTAGACTTGTCGATCGGGTGGATAACCGGCCCACCACCGGCAAATCGGTAAGAAAACCCTGTTGTCGACTCCCCCAAAAACCATACTTAGACGTATGGATCGTGTGGCTAACCTACCTGCCACCGGCAAACCGGTAAGAAAACCCGATTGCCAGCTTCCCCAAACACCATACTTAGTCGTATGGATCGGGTGGCTAACCAGCCCGCCGCTGGCAAACCGGTAAGAAAACACGCTTGCCAGATCCCTGAAAATAATACTTAGACGTACCGGCCCGCCACCGACAAACCGGTAAGAAAACACGGTTGCCGGCCACCGCAAAAACCATACTTAGACGTATGTATCGGGTGGCAAATCGGCCCACCGTCAGCAAACCGGTAAGAAAACATGGTTGCCGGCACCCCCAAAAACCAAACTTAGACGTATGGATCGGGTGGCAAATCGTTCCGCCGCCAGGAAACCGGTGAGAAAAACCGGTTGCCAGCTACCCGAAAACCATACTTAGACATATGGATCGGTAGGCTAACCAGCCCGCTGTCGGCAAACAGGTAAGAAAACTCGATTGCAGTCACGCCAAAAACCATTCTTTAACATACGGATGGGCAGGCTAACCGACCCTCCACCAGCAAACTGGTAAGAAAACCCGATCGCCGGCTTTCCCAAAAACCATACTTAGACATATGGATCGGGTGGCTAACCGACCCGCCTCCGGCAAACTAGTGTGAACACCCGGTTGCCGGCTCCCTGAAAACCATACTTAGACGTATGGATTGGGTGGCTAAGCGGCCTGCCGTAGGCAAACTGGTAAGAAAACCTTGTTGCTGGCTCCCCAAAAACCATACTTAGACATATGGATCGGGTGGCTGACCAGCCTACCGTCTGCAAACTAGTAAGAAAAACCGGTTGTCCGTTCCCCCAAAAACCATACTTAGACGTATGGATCGGGATGCTCACCAGCCTGCAACGGCAAACCGGTAAGAAAACCAGATTACTGGCTTCCCCAAAAACCATACTTAGACGTATGGATCGGGTGGCTAACCAGCCCACCGCTGGCAAACCGGTAAGAAAATCCGGTTGCCAGCTCCCTAAAAAACAAACTTAGAAGTATGGATCGGGTGGCTGACCGGCCCATCGCCGGCAAACCAGTAAAAAATCCCAGTTGCCGGCTCCCAAAAGACCACACTTAAACGTATGGATCAGGTGGCCAATGGGCCCGCCACTGAATATCCAGTAACAAAACCCGGTTGCCAGCCACCCAAAAAATCCGACATAGACGTATGGATCGGGAGGCTAACCAGCCCGCCCTCGGCAAACCGGTAAGAAAACATGATTGCCGACTTCCCCAAAAACCATACTTAGACTTATGGATCGGGTGGATAACAGGCCCACCACCAGCAAACCGGTAAGAAAACCCAGTTGCCGGCTTCCCCAAAAACCATACTTAGTCGTATGGATCGGGTGGCTAACTAGCCCGCCGCTGGCAAACCAGTAAGAAAATCCGGTTGCTAGATCCCTGAAAACAAAACTTAGACGTATGGATCGGGTGGCTGACCGGCCCACCGCTGGCAAACCAGAAATAAAACCAAGTTGCCGGCTCCCCAAAAACCATTCTTAGACGTATGGATCAGGTGGCCATCCGGCCCGTTGCTGACAATCCGGTTAGAAAACCAGGTTGCGGGCCACCCAAAAAACCATACTTAGACCTATGGATCGGGTGGCTAACCGGCCTACCGTTGTCAAACCGGTAAGAAAACCCGATTGCCAGCTCCCCAAAAAAACCATAGTTAGACGTATGGATTGGGTGGCTCACCGGCCCGCCACCGGCAAACCGGTAAGAAAACCCAGTTGCCGACTTCCCAAAAACCATACTAAGACGTATGGATCGGGTGGGTAACTAGCCTGCCGCCAGCAAACCGTTAAGAAAACCCGGTTGCCGGCTAACTCGAAAACCACACTTAGATGAATGGATCGGGTGGCCAACCGGCCCACCACCGGCAAACCGGTAAGAAAACATGGTTGCCGGCCACCGCAAAAATAATAGTAATACGTATGGATTGGGTGGCTAACCGGCCCACCACTGGCAAACCGGTAAGAAAACACAGTCGCCAACTCCCCAAAAACCATACTTAGATGTATCGATCGGGTGGCTAACAGGCCCAGCGTCGGCAAACCTGTAAGAAAATCCGGATGCCGGCTCCCCCAAAAACCATACTTAGACGTGTGCATCGGGTAGCTAACCAGCCCCCCAATGGCAAACTGGTAAGAAAACCCGGTTGCCAGCTTCCCCAAAAACCATACTTACAACTAAGGATCGGGTGGCTAACTGGCCTGACGTCGACAAATCCGTAAGAAAACTGGGCTGCCGGCTCCCCAAAAACCACACATAGATGAATGGATCGGGTGGCTAACCGCCCCACCACTGGCAAACCGGTAAGAAAACACGGTTGCCGGCCACCGCAAAAACCATACTTAGACGTATGTATCAGGTGGCTAATCGGCCCGCCGTCGGCAAACCGGTAAGAAAACACGGTTGCCGGCACCCCTAAAAACCATACTTAGACGTATGGATCGGGTGACAAACCGTCCCGCCGCCAGGAAACCGGTGAGAAAAACCTGTTGCCAGCTACCCGAAAACCATACTTAGACGTATGGATCGGTAGGCTAACCGGCCCACTGTTGCAAACAGGTAAGAAAACTCGATTGCAGTCACGCCAAAAACCATTCTTAAACATATGGATCGGGAGGCTAACCGACCCTCCACTAGCAAACCGGTAATAAAACCCGATCGCTGGCTTTCCCAAGACCATACTTAGACATATGGATCGGGTGGCTAACCGGCCCGCCTCCGGCAAACTAGGGTGAACACCCGGTTGCCGGCTCCCAGAAAACCATACTTAGACGTATGGATTGGGTGGCTAACCGGCCCGCCGAAGGCAAACTGGTAAGAAAACCTTGTTGCCGGCTCCCCACAAACCATACTTAGACATATGGATTGGGTGGCTAACCAGCCCGCCGTCGGCAAACCAGTAAGAAAAACCGGTTGTCGGCTCCCCCAAAAACTATACTTAGACGTATGGATCGGGTGGCTCACCAGCCTGCAACGGCAAACTGGTAAGAAAACCCGATTGCCGGCTTCCCAAAAACCATACTTAGACGTATGGATCGGGTGGCTAACCAGCCCGCCGCTGGCAAACCAGTAAGAGAATCCGGTTGCCAGCTCCTTGAAAAACATACTTAGACGTATGGATCGGGTGGCTGACCCGCCCATCGCCAGCAAACTAGTAAAAAATGCCAGTTGCCGGCTCCTAAAAGATGACACTTAAACGTATGGATCAGGTGGCCAACGGGCCCGCCAGTAACAAAACCCAGTTGCCGGCCACCCAAAAAATCATACTTAGACGTATGGATTGGGAGGCCAACCGGCCAGCCCTCAGCAAACCGGTAAGAAAACACGGTTTCCGACTCCACCAAAAACCATACTTAGACGTATGTATCAGGTGGCTAACCGGCCTGCCATCGGGAAACCGGTAAGAAAACCCGATTGTTTGCTCCCCCAAAAACCACACTTAGACGTTTGGATCGGGTGGCTAACCGGCCCGCCACTAGCAAACCGGTAAGAAAACCTGTTTGCCGGCATCCCAAAAAACAATACTTAGTCGTATGGATCGGGTGGCTAACCAGCCCGCCACCGGTAAACCGGTAAGAAAACCTGGTTGCCAGCTCCCTAAAAACAATACTTAGATGTATGGATTGGGTTGCTATCCAGCCCGCCATTGGCAAACCGGTAAGAAAACCCGGTTGCCGGCTTCCAAAAACCAATACTTAGACGTATGGATCGGGTTTCTAACTAGCCCGCCGCTGGGAAACCAGTAAGAAAACACAGCTGCCGGCTACCGCAAAAACCATTCTAAGACGTATGGATCGGTTGGCTAACCAGCCCACCGCTGGCAAACCGGTAAGAAAACCCAGTTGCCGACTCCCCAAAAACCATACTTAGATGTATGGATTGGGTGGCTAACAGGCCCGCAGCCGGGAAACCATACTTAGACGTGTGGATCAGGTAGGTAACCGGCCCACCACCGGCAAACCGGTAAGAAAACCCAGTTGCAGGATTCCCCAAAAGCCATACTAAGACGTATGGATCGGGTGGCTAACCAGCCCACCGTTGGTAAACCGGTAAGTAGACACGGTAGCCGGCCACCGCAAAAAAAATACTAAGACGTATGGATCGGGTGGCTAACCGGCCCACCGCCGGTAAACTGCTAAGAAAACCCGATTGCCAACTCCCCAAAAAGCATACTTAAATGTATGGATCGGGTGGCTAATAGGCCCGCCACCGACAAACCGGTAACAAAACCCGGATTCCAGCTCCCCCAAAAACCATACTTAGAATTGTGGATCGGGTAGCTAACCGGCCTGCCTCCGGCAAACCGGCATGAAAACCCGGTTGCCGGCTTCACCAAAAACCATACTTAGATGTATGGATCGGGTGGCTAACAGGCCCGCCACCGACAAACCGGTAACAAAACCCGGATGCCAGCTCCCCCAAAAACCATACTTAGAATTGTGGATCGGGTAGCTAACCAGCCTGCCTCCGGAAAACCGGTATGAAAACCCGGTTTCCGGCTTCACCAAAAACCATACTTAGATATATGGATCGGGTGGCTAGCTGGCCCGCCGCCAGCAAACCGGTAAGAAAACCCGGTTGCCGGCACCCACAAAAACTATACCTAGACGTATGGATTGGGTGGCTAACCGGCCCACCACCGGCAAACCGGTAAGAAAACACGGTTGCCGACCATCGCAAAAACCATACTTAGACGTATGGATCGGGTGGCTATTCGGCCCACCGTCGGCAAACCGGTAACAAAACACGGTTGCCGGCTCGCCCAAAAACCATACTTAGAGGTATGGATCGGGTGGCTAACCGGCCCGTCGCTGACAATCCAGTAAGAAAACCCGATTGCTTGCTTCCCCAAAAACCAAACTTAGAATTATGGTTCGGGTGGCTAATCGGCCCGCCACCGGCAAATCGGAAAGAAAACCCGTTTGTTGGCTCCCCCAAAAACCATACTTAGACTTATGGATCGGGTTGTTAACCGGCCCGCCACCAGGAAACCGGAAAGAAAACCCGGTTGCGTGCTCCTTGAAAACAATACTGAGACGTATCGATCAGGTGGCTGACCGACCCACCGCCAGCAAACTAGTAAGAAAACCTAGTTGCCGGCTCGCCAAAAACCATACTTTGACGTATATGTCGGGTGGCCAACCGGTCCGTCACTGACAATCCGGTAAGAAAACCTTATTGCCTGCTTACCCAAAAACCATACTTAGAAGTATGGATTGGGTGGCTAACTAGCCCGCCGCTAGCAAACCGGTAAGAAAATCTGGTTGCCAGCTCCCTGAAACCATAGTTAGATGTATGGATCAGGTGGCTGACCGGCCCACCACCGGCAAACCCATAAAAAATCCCAGTTGCCGGCTCCCGAAAGACCAAACTTAGACGTATGGATCAGGTGGCCAATGGGCCCGCCGCTGAAAATCCAGTACGAAAACCCTATTGCCGTCTGCCCAAAAAATCATACTTATACGTATGGATCGGGACGCTAACCGGCCCACCCTCGGCAAACCGGTTAGAAAACATAGTTTCCGACTACCCCAAAAGCCATACATAGAAGTATGGATTCGGTGGCTAATCGGCCTGCCGCCGGCAAACCGAAAAGAAAACCCGGTTGTCGTCTCCCCCAAAAACCATACTTAGACGTATGGATTGGGTGGCTAACCGGCCCACCACCGGCAAACCGATAAGAAAACCCGATTGCTGGCTCCACCAAAAACCATAGTTAGACGTATGGATCGGGTGGCGAACCGTCCCGCTGTCAGGAAACTGGTGAGAAAACCAATTTTCCGCCTCCCCGAAAGCCATACTTAGACGTATGGATCGGGAGGCTAACCAGCCCGCCGCCAGCAAACAGGTAAGAAAACCCGATTGCCGTCACCCAAAAAACCGTACTTAAACATACGGATCGAGTGGCTAATGGGCCCGCCACGGGAAACCGGTAAGAAAACCCGATCGACGGCCTCCCCAAAAACCATACTTAGACGTATGGAGCGGGTGGCTAACCGGCCTGCCTCTGGCAAACTAGTGAGAAGACCCGGTTGTCGGCTCCCCGAAAACCATACTTAGACGTATGGATTGGGAGGCTAATTGGCCCGCTGCAGGTAAATTGGTAAGAAAACCCGGTTGCCAGCTCCCCAAAAACCATACTTAAACATACGGATAGGGTGACTAACCGGCCCGCCACCGGCAAACCGATAAGAAAAATCGATTACCGGCTCCCCCAAAAACCATACTTAAACGTATGGATCGGTTGGCTCACCAGCCTGTAATGGCAAACCGGTAAGAAAACCCGAATGCCAGCTTCCCCAAAAACCATACTTAGATGTATGGATCGGGTGGCTAACCAGCCTGCCACTAGCAAACCAGTAAGAAAATCCGGTTGCCTGCTCCCTGAAAACCATAGTTAGACGTATGGATCGGGTGGCTGACCGGCCCACCACCGGCAAACCCGTAAAAAATCCCAGTTGCCGGCTACCAAAAGACCACACTTAGACGTATGGATCAGGTGGCCAACAGGCCTGCTGCTGAAAATCCAGTATGAAAACCCAATTGCCAGCCACCCAAAAAATCCTACTTAGACGTATGGATCGAGACACTAACCGGCCCGCCCTCGGCAAACGGGTAAGGAAACACAGTTTCTGACAACCCCAAAAACCATACTTAGACATATGGATCATGTGGCTAATCGGCCTGCCACCGGCAAACCGGAAAGAAAACCCGGTTGTCGGCTCCCCCAAAAACCATACTTAGACGTATGGATCGGGCGGCGAACCGGCCCGTCACCGGGAAATCGGCAAGAAAACCCGGTTGCCATCTCCCTGAAAACAATACTTAGACGAATGGATCGGGTGGTAGACCAACCCACCGCTAGCAAACTCGTAAGAAAACCCGGTTGCCGGCTCGCCAAAAACCATACTTTGACGTATATATCGGGTGGCCAACCGGCCCGTCACTGACAATCCGGCAAGAAAACCCGTCACTGACCGGCCCACCACCGGCAAACCCGTAAAAAATCCCAGTTGCTGGCTCCCAAAAGACCACACTTACACGTATGGATCTGGCGGCCAACGGGCCCGTTGCTGAAAATCCAGTATTAAAACCCAGTTTCCGGCCACCCAAAAAATCATACTTCAACGTATGGATCGGGTGGCTAATTGGCCTGCCGTCGGCAAACCGGAAAGAAAAATCGAGTGCCGGCCACCCCAAAAACCATACTTAGACGTACGGATCGGGTGGCTAACCAGGCTGCCACTGGCAAACCGGTGAGTAAACAAGGTTGCCAGCCACTGCAAAAACTATGCTAAGACGTATGGATCAGGTGGCTAATCGGCCCACCGCTGCCAAACCGGTAAGAAAACCCGATTGCCAACTCCCCAAAAACCATACTTAAATGTATGAATCGGGTGGCTAACAGGCCTGCCACCGACAAACTGGTAAGAAAACCCGGATGCCAGCTCCCCCAAAAACCATACTTAGACGTGTGGATCGGCTAGCTAATTGGCCCGCCTCCGGCAAACCTGTAAGAAAACCCGGTTGCCGGCTTCCCGAAAAACCAAACTTAGACCTATTGATCAGGTGGCTAACTGGCCCGCCGTTGGCAAATCGGTAAGAAAACCCGGTTGCCAGCTCCAACAAAACTATACCTAGACGTTTGGATCGGGTGGCTAACCGGCCCGCCACCGGCATACCGGTTAGAAAACCCGATTGCCAGCTCCCAGAAAACAATACCTAGACGAATGGATCGGGTGGTAGACTGACCCACCGCTAGCAAACTCGTAAGAAAACCCGGTTGCCGGCTCGCCAAAAACCATACTTTGACGTATATATCGGGTGGCCAACCGGCCCGTCACTGACAATCCGGCAAGAAAACCCGTCACTGACCGGCCCACCACCGACAAACCCGTAAAAAATCCCAGTTGCTGGCACCCAAAAGACCACACTTACACGTATGGATCTGGCGGCCAACGGGCCCGTTGCTGAAAATCCAGTATTAAAACGCAGTTTCCGGCCACCCAAAAAATCATACTTTGACGTATGGATCGGGTGGCTAATCGGCCTGCCGCCGGCAAATCGGAAAGAAAAACTGAGTGCCGGCCACCCAAAAAACCATACTTAGACGTATGGATCGGGTGGCTAACTAGGCCACCGCTAGCAAACCGGTAAGTAAACAAGGTTACCAGCCACCACAAAAACTGTGCTAAGACGTATGGATCGGGTGGCTAATCGGCCCACCGCTGCCAAACTGGTAAGAAAACTCGGTTGCCAACTCCCCAAAAACCATACTTAAATATATGAATCGGGTGGCTAACAGGCCCGCCGCTGACAAACTGGTAAGAAAACCCGGATGCCAGCTCCCCCAAAAACCATACTTAGACGTGTGGATCGGCTAGCTAACCTGCCCGCCTCCGGCAAACCTGTAAGAAAACCCGGTTGCCGGCTTCCCAAAAAACCAAACTTAGACCTATTGATCAGGTGGCTAACTAGCCCGCCGTTGGCAAATCGGTAAGAAAACCCGGTTGGCGACTCCAACAAAACTATACCTAAACGTTTGGATCGGGTGGCTAACCGGCCTGCCACTGGCAAACCGGTTAGAAAACCCCGTTGCCAGCTCCCTGAAAACAATACTTAGACGTATGGATCCGGTCGGTGACCGACCCCCTGCCGACAAATCGATAACAAAACCCGGGTGCTGGCTCCCCAAAAACCATACTTAGACGTATGGATCGGGTGGCCAACCGGCCCATCGTTGACAATCCGGTAAGAAAACCCGGTTGCTGGCCACCCAAAAAACCATACTTAGACGTACGGATCGGATGGTTAACCGGCCCGCTGCCGGCAAATCGGTAAGTAAACACGGTTGCCGGCCATAGCAAAAACAATACTAAGACTCGTGGATCGGGTGGCTAACTGGCCCACCGCTGGCAAACTGGTAAGAAAAACCCGTTGCCAACTCCCCAAAAACCATACTTAAATGTATGAATTGGGTGGCTAACAGGCCAGCCGCAGACAAATCGATAAGAAAACCCGGATGCCGGCTCCCCCAAGAACCATGCTTAGACCTGTGGATCGTGTAGCTAACAAGCCCGCCTCTGGCAAACCGGTCAGAAAACCCGGTTGCCGGCTTCCTCGAAAACCATACTTAGACCTATTGATCGGGTGGCTAACTGGCCCGCCGCCGAAAAATTGGTAAGAAAACCCGGTTGCCGGCTCCCACAAAAACTATGCCTAGACATATGAATCAGGTGGCTAACCGGCCGACCGCCGGCAAACCGGTAAGAAAACACAGTTGCCGGCCTCCGCAAAAACCATACTTAGACGTATGGATCGGGTGGCTAATCGACCCCCGTCGGTAAACCGGTAAGAAAACATGGTTGCTGGCTCCCCAAAAACCATTCTTAGATGTATGGATCGGGGGGCTAACCGGCCCGCCACTGGCAAACCGGTAAGAAAACCCGATTGCCGGCTTCCCCAAAAACAATACTTAGTTGTATGGATCGGGTGGCTAACCAACCTGCCATCGGCAAACCGTAAGAAAATGCGGTTGCCAGCTCCCTGAAAACCACACTTAGACGTATGGATCGGGTGGCTGACCGATGCACTACCGGAAAACTAGTAAGAAAACCCGGTTGTCGGCTCCCCCAAAAACAAAACTTAGATGTATGGATTGGGAGGCTAACCAGACCACCACCGACAAACCGGTAAGAAAACACGGTTGCCGACTTCCCAAAAACAATACTTAAACGTATGGATCGAGTGGCTAATCGGACCACCACCAGCAAACCGGTTAGAAAACACGGATGCCGGCTTCCCAAAAACAATACTTAGACATATGGATCAAGTTTCTAACTAGCCCATCGCAGGAAAACCGCTATGAAAACCCGGTTGCCGTCTCCTCGAAAAACCAAACTTAGACGTATGGATCGGGTGGCTAATCGGACCACCACCGGCAAACCGGTAAGAAAACACGGTTGCCGGCTTTCCAAAAACAATACTTATACGTATGGATCAAGTTTCTAACAAGCCCGCTGCAGGCAAACCGGTATGAAAACCCGGTTGCTGGCTCCCCCAAAAACCAAACTTAGACGTATGGATCGGGTGGCTAACCAGACCGCCACCAGCAACCCGGTAAGAATACACAGTTGCCGGCTTCCCAAAAACCACACTTAGATGTATGGATCGGGTGGCTAACCAGCCCATCGCGGGCAAACTGGTATGAAAACCCGATTGCCAGCTCCCTGAAAACAATACTTAGACGTATGGATCGGGTGGCTGACCGGCCCACCGCCGGTAAACCAGTAAGAAAACTCGGGTGCCGGCTCCCCAAAAACCATACTTACGTATGGAACGAGTGGCCAACCGACCCGTCGCTGACAATCGGAAAAGAAAACCCGTTTGCCGACCACCCAATAAACCTTACTTAGACGTATGGATCGGGTGGCTAACCGTCACACCGTTGGCAAACAGGCAAGAAAACCCGGTTGCCGGTCACCCAAAAACCAGACTTAGACATATGGATCGGGTGGCTAATCGGCGCGCCACCAACAAACTGAAAAGAAAACCTTGTTACTAGCTTCCCAAAAACCATACTTAGACGTATGGATCGGGTGGCTAACTGGCCCACCGTTGGCAAACCGGTAAGAAAACCCGGTTGCTGGCTCCCACAAAAACCAAACTTTGACGTATGGATCGGGTGGCCAACTGGCCCGTCGTTGACAATCCGGTAAGAAAACCCGGTTGCCGGCCACCCAAAAAACCATACTTAGACGTATCGATCGGGTGGCTAACCAGCTCACCGTTGGCAAACCGGTAAGAAAACCCATTTGCCAATCCCCAAAAAACCATACTAAGACGTATGGATCGGGTGGCTAACCGTCACGCCGTTGCCAAACCGGTAAGAAAACCAGGTTGCCGATACCCCAAAAACCAGACTTAGACGTATGGATTGGGTGGCTAACCAGCGCGCCACCAGTAATCCGTTAAGAAAACCTGGTTGCCGGCTTCCAAAAAACCATACTTAGATGTATGGATCGGTTGGCTAACTGGCCCCCCGTTGGCAAACCGGTAAGAAAACCGGGTTGCCGGCTCCTCCAAAAACCATACTTTGACATATGGATCGGGTGGCCAACCGGCCCGTCGCTGACAATATGGTAAGAAAACCCGGTTGCCAGCTCCCTGAAAACAACACTTAGATGTATGGATCGGGTGCCTAACCGGCGTGCCACCAACAAACCAGTAAGAAAACCTGGATGCCGGTTCCCAAAAACCATACTTTGACATTTGGATCGGGAGGCCAACTGGCCCGTCGCTGACAATTCGGTAAGAAAACCCGATTGCCGGCCACCCAAAAAACCATACTTATACGAATGGATTGGGTGGCTAACTAGCATGCCATTGGCAAACCGGTAAGAAAACCCGGTTGCCGGCTTCCAAAAAACAATACTTAGACGTATGGATCGGGTGGCTAACCAGCCCACCGGCGGCAAACTAGTATGAAAACCCAGTTGCCAGCTCCCTGAAAAAAATACTTAGACGTATGGATC
>JAMKPZ010015379.1:0-43063 GCA_024699675.1 Amphibolis antarctica | reverse complement strand
CATACAAGGTGGGGGAGTATATTATAATGAAATGTTTACAAATTATAAGAATTTTTTTAACCTAATAAGTGAAAAATTATAGAAAAAATCTATACTTATAGTAACAATAAATTTACAACTTTTCATATTTTCTAAGATGTACGAATACCGAAAAATTTATAAAAAAATTTTAAATTTTCTTTTTTCAAGATTTACAAGAAATACAAACTCCCTAAATTTATTTCAGCTTTTTTAACTGAAGTTAAGGTATAGATTTACCACTCTAAGTATAAAACAATATATCCAGATATTTTTGTTATTATTTTGAGCAATGAATTACCCTATTTTATTTGAAAAAGGAAATACTTTTTCGTGAAAAGTTTTAACTTTGTTTTCTTATTGTTCGTCTTTCTTTCTATGTTCTTTAATGTTTACTTTTGTATAATCTTTTTTGATATTTTTTCTTTTCTTTTGGTTTAGTACCTTTGACTTAGGATCCATTTGACCAAGTTGTTTTTTACAATAGTTAATAATTAATTTTATGTAATCCTTTGATAGACAGGAATTTTATCAGCGTTAATAGTTAATTTCACGATCAACGAAAATAAATTAAAATCGAGCATGTTTATACACGCCTAATAATATAAGTTTTAATATATTGAATACAACTTACAAGAAATCGATTCAACCGTGAAGGCACCTACACTTTAATTTCTTACAATAGACCCTAATAATATAAGTTTTATGTTATACTAAAATAATACCTTCTTTAAATGCATGATCTCTCAAAAATAATGTTTAATTTCAATATACTTGATTTTTAATGTATAACAGAATTTTGTCAATAAATTAATTGCACTGTTATTACAATTGCAATTACAGTGTAAGTTGGTTTGAACTTAATTTCATAATCCCCTGTGATTTGTCTTATCCAAATAATTTGTTTACAACATAATTTAGTTATAATGTATTCCACTTTAGTCGTAGATAGTATAACATGATTTTGTTTCTTACTGAATCACAAGATTATTAAACATCTTGTAAGAAAAAAATATTATAAGAAAAAATATTATAAATATATTGTAAATAATGATAATATAACTTTTAAAAAAATTAATAATTTTTTATTATAAAAGGCTGATCTTCCACGACGAAAGGAAGAAGGCACGGCACATCTTCCGTCAAATAAAAATATTTTTTTAAAAAAATAATATCTCAAAAAATATGCAAACCTACATATATTTTATAATAATTGTAACAAAAAATCACTCCAAAAATCTTTACAAACCTTAAAGTATTATTTCCATTTGGTTTGCATCTTCTAAAATACATTAGTATATTTTAAGAATTTTAAAGAACTATCTTCGAGATAAAATAAACTAAAATTTAAACATGTAAATACTGAATTGAAAAAAAATTGAACATTATCTTAGGAAGTTTTCATTTTGGTAATAAATTTAAAAATATTCACAAAAAACATATTACATGTAAATCACAGGTGTACCTACAATACCACTCTCTCTCATGTTCTTTTTTTTCTTGATTTTTTTTTCATATGCCAAGATTTGAATTCGTGGCATTTGGTTTTATTGCTATATGTAGTTATGACCTTTATACAACCCTTCCTTATTTCCATTATTTCATTGAAGTTTCCTATCCATAAAAAGGATAATCAAAAAAATGCTCCATCCACTAACAACGTATCATCGACGTAACCTTTTTGGATTTTTATAATTTTCCTATAAACTTTTTCATCGTCGTAATGTTACAAGAATATTTTTTATTTTTAACAAATTAAATATAAATTTTCGTATATTTTTAATAAGATACATAAATAATTTAATAATTTTTTTCATTTTTAAAATTTTAATAATAAAAAAAATTAATTTTTTTAAAATTTTAATAATAATAAAAATTAATTTTTTTAAAATTTTTAAGAATTACAAACACCTCTTAAATCTCCAAAAATTCCCTATCATTCATTCCTACGCCGATGATACGTCATCAGCAACATAATTTTCAGCATCGGCGACGTATTTGTTTCAGATTTTTCGGATTTTTTACGATTTTCCATAAACCCACAAAAATTCCCTAAAATTCCTGACATCCGCGGTGTATTTTTTCAGATTTTTTAAAATTTAATATAAATACACAAAAATTCACTAAAAATCCACACAAATTCCCTAAAATTCGTTTGCCGATGATATATACGCATCGGCGACATAATTTTCAACATCGACGGTGTATTGTTTTTAGATTTTCGGATTTTTTACAATTTACCATAAATCCATAAAAATTCCCTAAAATTCCTTCGCCGATAATACGTCATCAGCGACGTAATTTTTGGCATCGGCGGTTTATTGTTTTTAGATTTTTCGAATTTTTTATAATTTACAATAAATTAATAGTATTTGTGGGTGATTTTTAGTTTTTCTTTTTGATAAATTTTGACAAAAACTTGTGCACAGGATTTCCCGTGTAAACAAATGTGGCCTAAGCCATGGACGCATATAAGAATAAATCATATACATCATTCCTTGATGTTGTAATTACTTGAGCGTAACATATGTAATATGTTCTACAGATATTTCTCAATTTATTTTAGAAAATGGAAAGTACGCACATGCCTTTTTTAAAGTTATAACAGAAGCTAGCATTAGATGAACTTTTTATATACAGAAATTTGTAGATATTATTTTTAGGTGTAGTAAAAAGTAGTAGCTAATACGGCATTACACATGATTATAAAAATTTAAAATCACATGAAATTAAAGTTTTGTGTAACACTAACATATTTTTTATGTATTGACTGCTAAAATTGGTGTCAAACAATTTTAGGAAAATATTATCACCGTGATTCTAGATTTCTTAATTTATCAATTGATGATTTCACAAAAAGAAAAAGTGACAATCAAGTTAATGGTTGATCACCCTAAAATTGAGTTACCAAATAACGTCAATTAAAACGTCGGGAAATTAAGATTTCATTCGAAAATGAGATTTATAAGGGTTTATTTTGTATAGTATATATTTTTACTGTAATTGAAGTAGATATTTTCACTCTAAAAGAAAATATAGAAATAAATTTTTTTACCTTAAAAATGACTTAAAAAAAGTGAATAACTCATTCACTTTGTCGAATAAAGTTTAAAGAGGGATTTGTACTTTTGAAAATGATAAAAATTTTGATTTATTATTTCTTACAATTTCACGTTATTTTCTATTATTTCTAAAAGTATCAATCCTTCTAAAGCTTATTTGGTTCTAAAATTTTTTAATTCTTAAAATCACTTTTAATATTATTATTACTATATAATTATAAATATTAACATAAATTTTTTATTATTTAAATTACTATATAATTATTATATAATTTTAATTTTATTCATAAAACTATTTTAACTTACCAACGGTGCTTGATCGACCTAATTACTAAAAAAAGTACCGCACCAAACTTACCTTATGTTGTTAAGATTGATGGCGACGTAGATATGCAGAACACGTCATTTTACCCAAAAAAAGTGCAGTCCACGAGTAAGGTCTTATCAAGCACCGACTTGCTGCTTTTCAAGGTCGAAGTTTTTGATATATGCGACGTGCTAAGAAAAGCGAAGCCACCACCGCCAACGCATTCATTCTCGCCCACTACAGCCAGACCTCGTCCGCACGGACCGCCATTCGCGCGCCACTCCTCCTCGTCTCCTCTTCCCAACACCGCGCCACCTCGATCTCTCCCTCTCTCTCCTTCTTTCTCTCTCTCTCTATGCATATATAACCAGCATATATCGTCAACGTTGTTTGCCAACGCCTCCTCGTCTTCTCTTCCTCGATCTCCTCGTTTCCACCTGCATCCCTCGGTCCTCCTTGTGCGCCCAACGCCCACATTTGCAGGCAAATCTCTTTGCATGTAGGGTTTTTTTTTTCTTTTTTAATTAACGTACTGGTGAAGAATCATGTCCGAGATGGGTTAATTAATTAATTTGCACATATATACATATACATATATATATATATATATATATATATATATATATATAGCTTGATCACGTTCTTTATACGTTCTTGGGTTATGTGTTTGATATACGTACATATATAATATCGCTGGAGTTATTAATAACTCTCGCACATACACTACAGAAAGCTCGAATTAATCATGGCGGATGTGTTCATCGGTACTAGAAGATCAATACCCGTTTGGGCTCTTCTGGCACTGCTGTGCTGGGCTTCGGTCGCACAAGCGGAATATGTAAGGTACAAGGACGCCAGGCAACCGCCAGGCGCTCGGGTGAAGGACTTGTTGAAGCGGATGACGCTTGCGGAAAAGATCGGGCAGATGACCCAGATCGAACGACTGGCCGCCTCCGCCGACGTCGTCAGGCAATACAACATAGGTAACGTTCTCGTCACGTACGTGTTATTCCATCGCACGGTGCAGGCTAGGGGGGTTACTGGATTCGACGATCGATGCACGTACAGGTAGCCTTCTTAGCGGCGGAGGAAGCACACCTGGTGCTCGAGCCACGGCTGCGGACTGGGTGGGCATGATAAATGGCTTCCAGCAAGGAGCGCTGTCGACTCGCCTTGGCATCCCAATGCTCTATGGGATCGATGCTGTGCACGGCAACAACAATGCCTACAATGCCACCATCTTCCCACATAACATTGGACTTGGTGTCACAAGGCAAGCTTAATTAATTAATTCTCGATCTCATCATCATCTAGGAGAAAAAAAACAATTTTAATAATGAAAAGAATAGATTATATTATCATTAAATTATGAGTATTTCTAGAAATTAGGAATGAAAAGAAGAAGAAGAAGCATGCATCTCCAGTATGAATGAATGAAAATTCATTGATGTGATGAGCTAGCTAGAGTTGCATGCAGCACATGCATCTGATCCCCTGTTTGTTTGCTTTAATCAGGGACCCTAAGCTTATGAAGAAGATTGGTGCTGCCACAGCTCTCGAAGTCAGAGCAACCGGCATTCCTTACGCTTTTGCTCCGTGCATTGCTGTAAAGCCCTTTCACCATGATCCCAATTGGCACGTGAATTGAATCAGTGTCGAATGTGGCATCTAATTGTAGTTTCGTGTAAACTTCATGAGATGCAGGTCTGCAGAGATCCTAGATGGGGGAGGTGTTACGAGAGCTACAGTGAAGACCCCACCATTGTGCAGGCAATGACAGAGATCATTCCTGGCTTGCAGGGCGATGCTCCTCCAAAGTATAAGGGCGTCCCCTATGTTGCTGGCAAGTATGTGTTTTCGTAGCAATAGATTTGCTTACACCATCGTTGACAGTGTGTAAATTAAGTTTAATTAGCTAGGTTGACATATAAACGAATCTTTTCACCGTTGGGTTAACAGGTGATTTTGAATTGTAATTTCACAGTTAGCTTTTGTTTGTTGTGCAGGAAGAAGGTCGTCGCCTGTGCTAAGCATTTTGTGGGAGACGGTGGTACACAAAATGGGGTTGACGAAGACAACACCATCATCGACGCTCAAGGTTTATTCAGGATCCACATGCCTGCTTACTACAACTCCGTGATCAAGAGTGTCTCCACTGTTATGGTGTCTTACTCAAGTTGGAATGGGAAAAAGATGCATGCCAACCGTGAGCTAATCACAGGGTTTCTCAAGAACACCCTCCATTTCAGGGTACGAGACCCATATCGACCTGCACATACTCTTCTGTTTTTGCTATTTGCAGGGTGAGCAAACAAGCTTTTGTTCTCCTTCCAGGGCTTCGTGATATCGGATTGGGAGGGCATTGACAGGATCACCACACCCCCTGATTCCAACTACACCTATTCTGTCGAAGCCTCCATCAATGCCGGTGTCGACATGGTTAGTTCCTGTAAAATTCTAATTCAAAATCTCCAGCTCCAACAACGCTTCACTTATTAGATAACACTGTCACCTTTGGTTATTGACATGAACCTGTTCTTACCACCACCTTTCAACCATATGATTTTTTCAGGTCATGGTTCCCAACGATTACAAGAAATTCATTGACGAAGTGACCAACCTGGTTAGCAGAAACGTCATCTCCGTGAAGAGAATCGATGATGCAGTGGCAAGGATTCTTAGAGTCAAGTTCGTCATGGGTCTGTTCGAAAATCCCATAGCTGATACAAGCTTGGCGAACAAGCTGGGATGCGAGAAGCACAGAGAATTGGCAAGGGAGGCTGTGAGGAAATCACTGGTGCTGCTGAAAAATGGAGACTCTGCAGACAAGCCATTGCTCCCTTTTCCCAAAAAAGCACAAAAAATCCTTGTTGCAGGCACTCATGCCCATAATTTGGGGTATCAATGTGGAGGTTGGACCATCGAATGGCAAGGAGCAAGTGGGAACATCACCGGTGGTAAGCATCCATCGTCTTTCTCGGTCCTCTGTTTCTCTGTTCGATCATGTATTTTTCTCAATCCTCTGTTTCTCTCAGGGACCACGATTCTGAGTGCCATCAAGTCCACCGTCGACCCGACGACCAAAGTCGTCCACTCCGAGAACCCTGACGCCAACTTCGTCAAGGACGGAGCCTTCTCCTACGCCATTGTTGTGGTCGGAGAGCTGCCCTACGCAGAGATGAAAGGAGACAGCCGGAACCTCACCTTGCCCGAGCCCGGTCCAAGCACGATCACCAACGTCTGTGGTGTCGTAGACTGCCTTGTCGTTCTCGTCACCGGAAGGCCCGTCGTCATCCAACCGTACTTGCCCACCATCAAAGCTCTCGTGGCCGCCTGGCTTCCGGGGTCCGAAGGCAGCGGCGTCGCGGACGTTCTCTACGGAGACCACGCGTTCACCGGAAAGCTTGCGCGAACCTGGTTCAAGACGGTGGACCAGCTGCCCATGAACGTCGGAGATCCTCACTACGATCCACTCTTCCCCTTCGGTTTCGGACTGCCGACGAAGCCTGCGAGGCGCCATTGATTAATATTTACAGTCGATGCGTCCTGTGATCATTTCATTCTGTCTCTGTACCTTCAACTTTCTCTGATATAACTTATTGGCTTAAGTTTACAAAAAGGTGTTAACTTTTATTAAAAATAAATTCTATAATCGTCAAATACTAAGGTAGTTTTTTTTTTCTTTCCATTTTTAAAAGTAAAAAAATATAATTGTTTTTAAAATAATTTTGATATAAAAAGAAGATAATAAATAATTTTTTTAATAATAAAAGTAAATTAAAAAATGTATATATTATTAAAAGTACTTTTAAAAATTAAAAGTAAAAAAATAAAATAAAATTACAATTTTTATCCTTTTAAATAAAAAGGATAAATCAATATAATAGTCAAAATAGTGATCTCATTGATGTGGTAGTTGACTTGTTAACGATATAACATTGGTAAATCGCTTGATTAAGCATGACAATAGTTATGCATTAGATTTATTCGATAGGGTTTAAACAATTTTATAGATTAACTAAAGGTTTTTTTATTAGTTTAAACGATTTTATCATTTGATTTATGTTATTTTATCAAGTGGTTAGAGTAATTTTTTAGTTGGTAATTTTATCATTAGTTTTTTCGACCAATTTAAATGATTTTACTGATAGATTTATTTGATTTTATCAATACTTAACA
Source organism: Amphibolis antarctica (assembly GCA_024699675.1). NCBI lineage: Eukaryota > Viridiplantae > Streptophyta > Magnoliopsida > Alismatales > Cymodoceaceae > Amphibolis > Amphibolis antarctica. Next base: position 35,497 of record JAMKPZ010015379.1, on the reverse strand, counting down.
AAATAAAAAAAAAATTTACGTAGATATTTAAATTAAAAAATATTTTATATTCAAATTGATCAACAATTTTTTATATTTAAATGATTCACCGGTTTAAATAATTTTACTAATTGATCAACGTTGAGTATAAAAATATTTAAATAACCAAATTTCATAGATATTTCATTATTTTGGTTCAATTAATTTGTTACTGAGAATATTTCCGTTGACTACAATTTAGATGCGTCTTATGCATCTAATTCTTAAGTTAGATTTCGTCTCGCTTGCTAATAAAGGTATTATTATCATATAAAAAATAAAAAAACGTTAAGTATAAATTTAATGTTTATGAAATAAAATTTATTATTTGTTCAATTACCGAAATCTTTCAAAAGAGAAGGTTGAAAATGATATTTCCTCAGAAAAAAGAGAGTAGATATTTGTTCAATTACCGAAATCATAAATTATATAATTCCTTTAAAATATAAGTATCACCATACTTAATTATATCTTTCGAATAAATACAACCGTAGCTCAGCGCCGGGCGTCCGGCGGAAGGAAGAATGTACTGTGTGGTCTGTGCTCGCCGCGCCTTCATCCCCGCCACGGCCTCCTCCCTCCTCCGTCACCGCCGCCGCTCCTTCTCGTCTCTCCATCTCCCCCAACCGACCATCAGATTCTCCACACCAAAATCATCGCTAACAGTCGCAGCAACTACATCGCCCACGCCCAGCGCCTCCTCCCATCAGAACCTCCTCATCCAGGCCCTATCCTCCCGCCAGAAGGAGCAGATTTGTCTCTACGTCTCCGCCTTGCTCGAATGGAACCAGGTGCCGAAGCCGCTCCTCTAGGAATTCTGGATTACTTTCCTCTTATATTCTCGGGAGGGCATGTTTCGGATTGGGGGTTTTGTTGCAGAAAATGAACCTATCGGCCGTGGATGAGGAGGGGGAGGTCATGACGAGACACGTCGAGGACTCCCTTGCCATCCTTCCGCCCTTAAAACGCTCCTATGTTTCGCAATGTGGCACGTCTTCTTCTTATGAGAAGCTGAGGATCATCGATGTCGGTACCGGTGCCGGCCTGCCGGGAATTATAATTTCCATTGCATGTCCAGGTCTGGAAAAACTATGTCGAAGTTTTGTATTATTTGCTTGGTGATGTCAGGATGTGGATCTATGGCTTTTTTACTTCAAAATACAATTAGCATAATAAAGGAGAAACCAATTTGGACTTCATATGGAAAACTAAAGCAAATAGGTTGAGCGTGTGACACAGTGATAGCTTCTCTTCCTGAAACGCATCAACAAATAAAAAGATTTGAGTCTGTCATAGAGTCATCAAACAAAAATATAATACGTCTGCATCACAGTCGTACACAACAATGCTACATTTCTTTGTTTTTCTCGACGATGAATTCATTACCAAATAGCTAACATTTGTTTTTGCATGTTACAAGTAGATATAGATGGTATGGGCATGCTCAACTTAGTGAGAGTTGTTTTTTTTCAAAAAACTTAGTTTTGATGAGGTTATTTTTCATTCTATATGTTTATTTTCTGGAGTGTACCCACTCTTAACATACGATATCACTTGCTTGCTGCTTTCTAGGATGGCATGTTACACTTCTGGAATCAATGCGGAAACGTTGCCGATTCCTGGAGCATGCTGTTGAGCTATTGGGATTGTCAAATGTGCATATTGTATGCGATAGAGCAGAGGTGATTTGTTACATATGTGATTGGTTGTATATAATGAATTGCAATGGAAGGTGTGATTTCTCTTCAACCTCTGTATAAAGCCATTATGGTGAAGTTCCCAAATCAAACATCTGCAACTTATAACTGTTAAATTGCAACCATCTAAATTTCAAGGTTAAGCCTTGCTTAACTGCAATTTAATATAGCTACCCATTAAACATGTACATTTGGAATGGGCTCTACTTTTTTCCCTTTTCTCCTTTCCTCTTATCAGAGTTTCCAATACTTAATTTCATTTCTCATCAAGTGATATCATTGACGTTTCTTAAAAAGTTTAAAAGAATTGAAATTACTTTAACTACTTGCAGTTTGACATTTTAATTTGCAAACAAGCCAAGTTTAAAACAATTTCTTTTGATTAGGTTGGGATCATGAGTATTTTTTTTGATATTGATAATATTTTTTCTTAGACTCAAATTGCAGAGGTTCTTCATTACAAGATTTTATCAGAGTGTAGGCTAACTGTGCTATTTGTTGTTGGTAAGATTGGGATTATGAGGTTTCTCTACTAGAAGAGTAAATATTAAGAATATTCAAGTCATTTGTTTTCTCAGTCAAGCAACGCCTTTGTCATGCAAGCGTCTAGATCAATATTTGGAACATAGCCTGCTTTAAATCCTTAGAACATTTTTAGTATTTTCATATCTAGACAAATGGCCTCTCTATTGATATGTCTTTTGTGTAATATGAGCTTTTGATTTATTGATTGATTATCACATATACTTTTTTTTATAACATTCTTTAAAAAGATACATGTTTACATCTTTTTGTAGGACAGAATGCTGGTCAAAATCCTGAATTTAGGCAGATGTTTGATGTTGCAGTTGCTAGAGCTGTTGCGGAAATGAGAATTTTAGGTGCAAAATCATTGCTATTAAGAGAATGATCGTATATTAAAGTTCATATGTTTATGTTTTCTTCATTTTGTAGCTGAATACTGCCTCCCTTTGGTTCAAGTTGGTGGTTTGTTCGTTGCTGCAAAAGGCCATGATCCTTGGGTACTATTTGCTTTAATTGATGTATATAGCTTTTACATGTCTTTATATCGACCATTTTTTACACAGCCGTTTTTTGGAATACTCTTTTAGTGTTTATAGCTTTCCCATGATACAACATTTATTTCAATTGAGGTAGTCTCCTGTAAGGTTGAATTACGTGGTATCAATCATATAATGTGGATGGATGCTTTTGATGTCATACATTCCAATATAAACTTATAATCATGAATAAATAAAAAGCATATAATTTATGATGCTCTGCAATACTGTGATTTTACCTGAATGTAAAAAAGACTTGTGCTGCTTATTTCTATGATTTTAGAATTGTTTTTCCTTAGCAACTCATCCTGCGTTACATTTGCCCAGGAAGAAACGAAATCTGCAGAAAATACAATCCGATTGATGGGAGCATCCGTTTTAGAACTGTGTCCTGGTATTTGCCCGAACGCTTTTATCGATATCTAGAAAATATTGTGTCCTGCTTATATATTTTTATTCCTGTATTTCAGTGGAATCACATAGTCCCCACGGGCAGAGGACTGTTGTTATTTGCTCAAAGGGTCAAGCTACACCAAGGAAATATCCTCGTCTGCCTGGTGTACCCTCAAAGACACCATTATGAGCTACCGTGGTTTAATTCCTGATAGACTACTCTTCTCACCAACTCTATCGTTGTATTCTTGTTGCAGGCAACAAGTTTGTCAAACACCTCTAAAAGGTAATATTTTTATTGACTGATATAGCTAGTTGTACTTAAGGTTGTTCAAGTGGTGAGGTGACCGACGCCGGGTTTTCATGCAAGTTGCTCTGTATTGAACAGAAAGGGATGTAAATTTTAAGGTACGTATAGGAAGAATTTTATTTGCTTTAATTTTAATTTTACGTAAATTTTTATGTATCATTATTATTATATAAATTTTAATATATCATTATCATTATATAAATTTTAATATATAAATTTTTATCATATTAATTATTATATAGTTTAACTTTTTTTGTTTTGTTACTTTTAACTTCAATTTTTTTCAATTCTTGAAATTAGTTTGAGTTAAAAATGAAACCTTAGATTTACATTTTTTACGCATCGTTTAATGTTCCCACGTTTTACGAGAGAGACATTAGCAATTACGTACGTGTAAAACGAGGGTCCAAACGTGGCAATGCTTTTGTTTTATTTTTTCATTGCTTGTCATTTAAAAAGTTTTCTGTCATTTTATTTTCAGTTAAATTTAATAATTGATAGTTAAACTTTTTTAAGAAATATACTTTAAGGGGTTTATCCCTTTTAGAAATTTTAAAAAAGAAAAAATTTGAAAAAAATTGAACTAAGTGTGTCTACACTAAAGAGTTGGATTGGACTCTCGATTGCGGTTCATGTTTATCATCTTTATTCGTTGATTAAGAAAATTTTTATAGTCGATGAAAATTTTCTTATAACGTAATTTTTTAAATTTGTATATTTTACTTAATTTTTTTTGTTGAATTTATAATTACATAGAAAATGTAGAATTATATTTGATACGTTAAGATATAGAATATTTATAATTTTTTAAAAAATTAATTTTTAAAAATATTTACAATGTACATAAATAGTCTTAAATACTTTTTATTTTTAATTTTTTTTTCATTTTTTAAATTTTCGTTTCTTACATTTCTAACGTAAACTTTTAAATAAAAAAGTCATAAGACACAAATCTATAAGAAACTGAAATTGTTGTTAGTTCAGTTTGTTTTCACGTTTTTTCAGTATATATCTTTATTATTTATTATATATTACAATGACGTATAGTAATAATATTTATAAATAAGTTTAATATTTTATATTAAAATACAATTTATTTTATCTAATTTTACTTTTTAAATAAACATACGACCATTTGTTTGAATGTTTTAGTGGATCAAAGTTAAATTTTATATTTTTCTAGAAATTATATAAGTTACGATAAAAATATAATAACAGTATTTTTTTAAATTTATAATAAATAATGATTAAAATAAATAAAATAATAATGTATAGTATTTATTATAATAATATGATGATAATATTTTTTCAAAAGTTAAGATAAATAGTGAATAAAATATATAATAAAATAATAAATAATATTTATTATATTAATGTGATGATATATTTTTATAATTTTTTTAAAAATATATTTAATGAATAATAAAAAATATAAAAATTATTTAATAAATAATTTATAATATATAGTAAAATATATAATTATATAATAATAAATATACAGACAAACAGGACCAAAGTGGATGGAAGAAGCAGCAGACAAACATGAGATCTTCTCTTCCATTTTTTAGGAAAAGTTTCAGTTTAGTGGGGTCTCCGTCGCTTGCCGATATGACGATCGGATTCAAGGGAGACCACGGCGACGGCCAGCCATTCGACGGCATGCTCGGCACGCTAGCGCATGCGTTTCCCCCTACCGACGGCCGGCTCCATCTCGACTCTGCCGAGCTGTTGACGGCCGCCGCAGCAGACGTAGCCTCGCCGGAACTCCACCGCTCCAAGAGAGCTATGGATCTGGAGACGGTGGCGACGCACGAGATCGGCAACCTGCTTGTACTTGGCCACTCGCACCTGCAAGACTCGATCATGTTCCCGTCCATCCGGCCGCGGATGAGGAAGGTGAAGCTTCATCGCGACGACATCGAGGACATACAGGGTATTTACGGCGAAAATCCCAATTCTAGTGGCTCTGCTTCCGCCAACGACAGGTCGAACTCGTTGACGGACGTCGTCTTGTCCGTCGCGGATGGAAGAAGACATGGTGGTGGTACTGTTTGTTTCGCATTGTATCGTGGATTTTTATTTTTCCGTATTTTAATTTATTTTTATTATCATCATCATTCCATTCGATTGATGTAGGTTTTTTATTTATTTTTTGTAAAAATGTCTTACACGTCGGCATTAAACTATCGATCGATTGAGCATTCTAAATTTTATTAATATTAATAATGACGCGATGAAAAATTTTGAAAAGAAAAAATTGAACCAACATATCGCATATTCGCATATTGGTTCTCTCGAAGAAACGGTCATATTATGGGCATTTCTGGAAAACACCACGTTTTTTCGTTTGAAAGCCGGAGGAGAGGGAAGTGAATGGGAACTACCGCCACTCCACTCCAAAGCCTCCTTCCTCCTCCGAGAAACCAGGAATCGCATTCTATATGAAACCCTGATCCAAGAAGGTTCCAAGAAGAAGGAGCGCTGGTGGTGGTGGGCTAGGGATGCAGGACATCTTCGGGTCTGTGCGGAGATCCATGGTGTTCCGACCGGCAGCTGGCGGCGATGGCGATGCCGTTGAGGGTAACGTCGGGGGTCGGCTGGTGGAGAAAATCGGGACTTGTCTGAGGAAGTCGAGGGTGGGGTTGGGGATGGGGCTAGGGTTGCTGCCCAAGATTCCTTCGCCCACGCCGTTGCAGCAGACTACACCGGCAAATGGCGATTCACCGACGATCAGGTGGAGGAAAGGGGAGCTCATTGGGTGTGGGGCGTTCGGGCATGTGTATATGGGGATGAATCTCGATTCTGGGGAGTTACTTGCCGTGAAGCAGGTGCGTGCATGCTTTGGTTGGAGGATTCGGATGCCTTGCGTTCTTTGCTGGGACGTGTTTTTTTTTTTTTTTGTATTCTTGATCGGTGCTTTCTGTGTCGTGTGCAGGTTTTGATCGGGACGAATGGGGCTTCAAAGGAGAGGGCTCAGGTAAGCAGCATCTTTCATCTTCTATCCTTTTTTTTCAGAATATATTACTTGCATTGTCCTTGTGATTAGAACAGCTGGTAATGCAGAACATACTCTAGCAATTAGTTTTCGATTCTGTAAAACATTGTTTTATATCTAAATAGGGAAATTCGTTTCTGCTTGTGTTGCATTTCATGGTTCTGGCATTTAGCTGACGAATTTGTGCATAACTTCATTCTTGCTTGTACTTCTTGATTAGGCACATATACGTGAGCTTGAGGAAGAAGTAAAGCTTCTGAAGAATTTATCTCATCCAAACATTGTTGTAAGTATTAACAGTATGTTGTGATTTCTGTAAACACTTAGCCTTTTGTGCTTCTGATATTCATTCCTCATGATCTACTTCACAGAGGTATCTGGGAACTGCTAGAGAGGATGAGACCCTGAATATCTTATTAGAATTTGTACCCGGTGGGTCTATCTCATCTCTGCTGGGAAAGTTTGGTTCCTTCCCAGAGGCTGTAAGTCCTTTTTCATTCCAAGTTTTCTGCAAGTCTTTTGGAAATAATAATAATAATACGTTTTTCCTGTGGAAAACAGGTTATAAGAATGTATTCAAAGCAGCTACTTCAGGGTCTCGAGTATCTTCACCTGAATGGAATCATACATAGAGACATAAAGGTTATTTCACTCTCGCTCTTTCCTTCTCTATCCTTTTCCTCCTTCACTCCTCTCTCTATGTCTTAGAATTTCTATCGAAAAGATGATTTCACTATAATTGACATGGTTTGTTTGATTTTCTTTTCCCAGGGTGCAAACATTCTTGTTGATAACAAAGGTTGCATCAAACTTGCCGATTTTGGGGCATCTAAACAAGTAGCCAAGTTGGTAGAGAAGTTTCAACCCTTTCTTCACTATGAGTAATTGGCTAGAAAATTTAAAATCATCTACTAAAGGAAAAGAATGTTTAGTAATTGGCTAGAAGTTTCAAGTACGTACTTGAAACCTTCATTAAGCATGGCTTTGTTGAACTTTTCAAACAATGCATGTGGACTTTGTTTCTAGCCATAAATAGCCATGTTTAGTTATACATCAAGTTCTTCCATTAAACAATATATTTAGGAGATTCCTCTATGTAAGCTTGTTTAGTCAAAATACCATGTAAGAAGACATTTTTGGCATCAAATTGACACAATCTCTATGACTGATTAATTGCAAGGGAAAGTACTGTCTGAATGGAATTAAGGTAGGCAATCGATAAAGTCTTTGCATAGACAAGCTGCATTTGTTTGTAGCTTTAGAGAGCTTCACAAGAGTTGGAAACTGATTTTTAGTAAAGATAAGTGGAAGTTGCAATAGGTGGGAGTTGTAGATGAGGGTTTTACATTTGTCAACTGTGTTGAGCTTCCAACTTTTGCATTCCATTTATACCCTTGAGAATAATTAATAAATGCAAAGAATCCATGTTTGTCACCCTTTTTCCAAAGAAATCTAGATGTTTGTCTCTGAAAATTTGGAAGTTTTCCTCTGGAAATCCAATTTTTTCCCATAGAAATCTGGATGATTTTCTCTGAAACTATCCTTTTTTTTCTCAGAAGTCTGATGTTTTTCCATGGAAATCCGGATGTTTTTCTCCAAAAATCAGAACTATTTTTTCTTGGAAATCCTATAGTTTTCCTTCAGAAATCTGACTTTTTCCATTGAAATCCTGATGCTTTTCTTCAGAAATTCGCTTTTTCTCTCAGAACTCTTATCTTTTTTCTCATAAATTTGGATGTTTTTCTCTAGAAATCTGCACCTTTTTTTTCTTGGAAATCTAGAAGCTTGTTCCTTATGAATTGATGATTGGATTTCTACATAATTTCCAACTGTTGTATCCTTTGATTCAATGCATTCGATATAAATTAGATTGTTGAACAGTCTTATGTACCAAATTAGTCATTGAGGTGGAACTAGTTCAATGAGACAAAGTATTGAGCAAGTGATTGTACAGTACCAAGTGAAGTTAGTGTAATGAAGTAATCGACAAGTGTAAGATGGCAGTTTAAAAAATGAATGGAATCAAAGAAAGGCAATATTTTGCAATTATCAATCTTTTTCACATCTTGAATCTAAATAGTCAATACTTTTAAAGTTTGTTTGCTTCAATTGCTTTTCATTTAAGACATAAGAATAAAATGATAAATTTTTATTTGACTCTCACATAAAACTACGATAATTTAACTTTGTGGATAATTGAGAGGTTTTTTAAATAAATGCTTATTGTGTGGTTTTTTTAATATTTATATTCATAGGAACTTAAGATAAATTTTCTTGTATGAGCATTAGGGATGGACAACGTGGTTTAAAGCACCAAATGGATGGGCACCATGGGAAAAATCAAGTGAGATTGTAGGGCTTACAGTCCCACTTTATATATATATATATATATATATATATAGAGAGAGAGAGAGAGAGAGATTGAGATTTGGAGTTGGTTCTCAGAAGATGCGGACAAAGGTTTTGGATGACTTCATGGCATTGCACAGAGTTTGGTGTTTATGGCATTACATGGATGTTATGACCTATATGGCGGCGTGGTTGCATGGTTGCATGGAGATGTGGATGGGTTGTTGGCATGGGTGATAAAGCATATGTGGCATCATGCTTGTTGCAGGAGAAGATGCGTCATTCGATGGACTCATTGTGTGGAGGAAGAGGTTGCAACATGCATGGTGTTGAACAAGTCTCATGCATGACATTAAGATTATGGCATTGGCGATGGAAGAAATGGTTATGGCTAGGAAAGGATGGTCATGATCGAGGAAACCAAAAAATCGGGTTCTTTCATGGCAACATGCAAGGCGTGGAATGTAGGATATGTGGATGAGTACATAAATATGTGGATGGTGTTGGATGTGCATTTGTTGAACATGACATGGTGGACGCAATGATGAGATCATGTTGGGTGGTGTAGTGCATGTGTAGTATTTGTGATTGTTAGTTTGTATTTTGCTATTTAAAGACCTCTTTGTTATAGTTTAGGGGGGATGGATGGTGGTTTGTGTAGATTCTAATTTTGGTTAATAAGATTTCCTCTTTTTGTTTTGGGAAGTTTCTTTCGTCTATTCGTTGAGAGTAGAGAGTTCTAACTGAGCAATTATTCCATCACCTCTTACTCCCTAACTTCTTCAACCTCCAAAGCTTTCTAACTCGAGAGGAGTTGAAGTTACGGATCATAAGTATTAGAGCCATATTGATTGTGATGCATGGTTGACATTAGATAGATAAGATCTTTGGGGGGAGAACTATTCATGCAGTTGGAGACTTTTCTAAGACTATCATCAACAACCCATACAAGCAACATGCAAAGGGAGGGGTCGCAGTCAAAGGTCGAAGGGGGTGCCATAGGGCTTTTAGTGCTTTTACGAGGGAGATGCGAGCCATGATGAATTGTTTGTTTGATTGGCTGGAGCAGTTAGTGAGACGTGACAGCATGTCCATGTCGTTGTCTTATGAGGAAGAACCACGGATGGAGGAGCTAGAGGTATGTGTATTGACACATCCTTTCAAGGTGGAGGCAAGGATGGACATTTCGGACTTCACAGAGTTGATCGATGCTGAGAGGTTAGATTCTTGGATCACTTGGCTCGAGACATACTTTTCTTTATACAGGTATTGAAACGATGATAAGATCACCTACGCATGACTTAAACTCACTGACCATGCATTGGCATGGTGGAATAGTTATGCCACAAGCTATAACACTTCTTGTTTGTCAAGGAAAGGGTTCAAGAGGCTTTTATTGGAGTTCTATTTGATGGGATATCTCAAGAAGAGATGGATGAGGTCGTATGTATTGCAACAATGGTAAGGACAATCTGTTCAAGATTACATGTTAGATTTTCAATGATTAATGGTTTAGTTGGGAATCACATTGGATAGAGAGAAGGCCATGTAAAAGCACTTAGCAGGCCTTCATGTACCAATTCATAGCGTTGCATGGATGTTGCGACCTACATGGTGGTGTGGTTGCATGGTGACATGGTGACATGGCTGCATGGAGATGTGGATGGGTTGCTGGCATCGTGGGTGATGTAGCATATGTGACATCATGGTTGTTGCAGGAGAAGACATGTCGTTCAACAGACGTGTCATGTGGAGGAAGTGGTTGCAACATGAATGGTGTTGAACAAGTCTCATGCATGGCATTGAGATCGTGACATTGGTGATTGAGGAAATGGTCGTGGCTAGGAGAGGATGGTCATAGTTGAGGAAGCCAAAAAATTGGGTTCTTTCATGGCAACATGCAAGGTGTGGAATGTAAGATACATGGATGAGTACATAAATATGTGGATGGTGTTGAACGTGCATGTGTTGAACGTGACATGGTGGACGTAATGATGAGATCACATTGTGTGGTGGTGTAATGCATGGTGGACATGTATGTGTAGTACTTGTGATTGTTAGTTTGTATTAGTAGTTGAAATATTTTTAATTATGTTATAAGCTAGATCGACATCGGTACTATTTTTGATGTGGGATTATTCGTCCCAATACTCTCTTACATGCATGGCTTTGGGTCTTTTATTGACATTGGTATTGTTTTCGATCATGGCCTAGGCTTACGTGTGATTGACAGATAGAGTGCATAACTTACTTTGATGTCAAGTAAAAATGTCTCATATTCCAACAAAATTCAGTTGAGTAGTTAGAGGGTTTTCAACTATGTTATAAGTTAGATCAACATTAGTATTGTTTTCGATGTGGGACTATTCATCCCAATAATATTTAGCTATTTAAAGACCTCTTTGTTATAGTTTGGGGGGATGGATGGTGGTTTGTGTAGATTTTTATTTTGATTAATAAGATTTCCCCTTTTTGTTTTGGGAAGTTTCTTCCGTCTATTGTTTGAGAGTAAAGAGTTCCAATTGAGAGATCATTCTGTTGCCTCTTACCCCTTGACTTCTTCCAACTTTAGAGCTTTCCAACTCGAGAGGTGTTGAAGTTACGAATCATATATATATATATATAATATTCATGTATAAGTGGGTAAATCGATATCTATTTATCTAGGATCTGTTCTCACATATTTATATTGTATCCCTCCTCACTAATCAATGTTAATCTTTGTTTTTCTGCCTTAATCACAAATAATTTCTTTTTATACATTGTATTGTGTACTTGTATGATATTGTGGTCATATCTTCAGGCAACGATGAGAGCTGCCAAGTCTATGAAGGGCACTCCATATTGGATGGCTCCTGAAGTCATTCTCCAAACTGGGCATAGCTTGTAAGAATGAAAATTTTCTTGAGTTTTAAACACATTAACTTTATATGATTTTTTTTTTCTTTGTATATTTAATTTACCTAGCTCAGTAGATCATTCCCTTGAGGTCTAATAGTTCAGTCAAATTAGTTGTTTTCTTTTACATGTATTTGACATCTGGACTTTATAAGGTTCTTATCTTATCACCATGTTGCCTGTAGTCTAGGGTCAGTTTAACCTGTATATCTAAACTAAATTTGTTCTTTCATACTTCCATAATTCATTCCCATATGTACTCACCGATTATCTTTATTTTTATTTTAGTTTTGTGCGTTCTTGGAAATCCAAATTTTGATGCTTTCATCCTTGAGTTGACATTATTTGTCTTTATGAAATCGTAAATTGTTTTTTGATAATGTTATCTAGATTTATTTTCTTTATATTCTTTGACAGTTTGACCTCCACAATCCCAGTTTTATCCCTTCATTTTGATTGGTTTTGCCATGCAATATGCTGCCACATTGCTTTTTTATGCCATTACCTTATATGTTGCTGCTTAGAAAGCTTCTTGTAATAATGGAAGGCATAACTTGTTTTCCTTTCTTTGATGGCTAAGCTCTGCTGATATATGGAGTGTTGGATGTACGATTATTGAAATGGCAACTGGTAAACCTCCATGGAGCCAACAATTTCAAGAGGTTATTTTTCACGTACCATAGCATTGCTATTTTCCAATTGTTCTGTGATTAACACACAAGTTAAGATGATTTCCTTCAGGTTGCTGCCCTTTTCCATATAGGAACAACAAAGTCACACCCTCCCATCCCAGAGCATCTTTCACAAGAGGCAAAGGACTTTCTTTTGACATGCTTGCAAAAGTAAGCAACATATACTCAAAAAATGCATCTACCACATAATATTTGCCATTTAATCCTTCAATTTATGAATTTATATGTCTGGGCAAACAAACCCTGAAATTTTAGTAGTCTATGTTGATTCACATATCATAAATCAATCTTAAAAAATAGTATCACTGATTTCATATCTAATTGTTCAATGCCTTGTTAGGGAACCAAGTGCAAGGCCAACAGCTTCTGATTTGCTTCAGGTGGACTTGCATTTCTTTTATCCATAACTTGCAACAGTACAACACTAATTTCATTGTAGGGAACCAGGTTTCTAAATCATTTTTCCATGCAGCATGCATTTGTTACAGGTGAAGCCCCAAACGTCCATCCAATGTATTGTTCTCCAGCAGTGGTCTGTTTCTTGCTTATTTTATGTCATTCTTGTTATTACATAATCATTGTATTCATTGTATCAAATTTTTTGAAGAATTTTAAGTATTTTTCATTACCAGGAACAAAATTTGTATCCTCTTAAGATGTCAACGTCAGGCATGAAACAACCGTGAGTATTAGTATTTAATACTCAACGTTACTTTCCAGTGGTATGTATCTGAAAAAGGCCTTACATTCTGTATTTCTAGTCCATTGATGATGCCTTGTGCTGGTGAGGAAGTTTGGAAAGATGGTGAAGATTTTGGAAGTGAAAGTACTGGTAAATTGTTGTCTGCCAGACCCCTTTGGAAGACATCTGGCAGTGATGACATGTGTCAACTTGGTGATAAAGATGATTCTCCACTCATTAGATCAGTAAGTTTTATATTCTCCTTAATCAAGATGCTCTGATACAATTTGAAGTTCTTTTTAGAAATTGACTTTCTGAATTGGCTGAAACTGGTTTAATGTTTTGTAGAGCTTCAATCCTATGTCAGAACCTTTTGATAATTGGTCATGTAAGTTTGACTTCAGTCCAGAACAAAGAATAGATAGCTCAAGGCTGGTTGATGAAGTTGCATGTACCTCTAGCAAGGTGGAAGTTGATTTTTCATTCCCATGTGATCCTAGTGAAGAAGATGATGAGGTTACTGAGACAAAAATCAGGGCTTTTCTGGATGAAAAGGTGTGTTCTATACTACACATTGTACATGTGTTTCATACCGTGTTTGTATACTTAGTATAATTTTTCACAAGTTCTATATTTATGTATTTTCTTATGGCAAATAACTTATATTTTTTGATTCATAGGCTTTGGATTTGAAGAAACTGCAGACACCCCTTTATGAGTTTTACAACACATTGAATGCGTCAAATTCCTCAGTTATTGGTGATGCATCTGAGGGAGTAGCAACAAATACTACGAAGCTACAACCAAGAAACAAGACATCTCCTACCAGGGAATTAATGGATTCATTCTCCCCTACCACTGATGCTCTGAATCCTAACAATGCAAGTAATTGTAGCAGGAAAATATCTGGCGACTGTATGGAAAGCATGCAAATCTTAAGAGAAATTCCTTCACCTAAGTTAAACGAGTTAGATAGCATTATTGAAGATTCTGTTAAGGAACAAAGTAGCCCAAGGTTAGTAAAGAGCAGTAGTGTTAGTATTTTAGTTGTATTTGTAAACGAGATATCTTATGTTTAAGTATTATATTTAGTTTGTTTACAAAACAACAACGGTCTTTATTATAGGCCGTTGGAGTTGATAAAGTATTTAACAAACAACCATACACTGTACGGTACTGTGACTAATGTTCAGTTGCATGTACATCATTAAATCCTAAACAAATATAATTTCAATTCTAATTAATAATAACTTCAACAAACTCTAGCTAGTACAATAGTTAGGATTGAAGCTACAAACAAAAGCTGCCTTAGTTTTCTTCTTTTCATTAATCGGTGGTTGTTTATTGGAATATTTCCTTAACTTGGCTTTGATTATTGTGTATGAACAGTGAAAGCTTTTCTGCACGGCGACGAAAGTGGAAAGAAGAATTAGATCTTGAGCTTGAAAGGGAAAGAGGTACATCACATGGACATTTCTTGTTGGGAACTCCTTGTTTTGTGAATTGATTAATGTGTGCACTTATGCCTGCCATTGCAGAGATGATGCGTCAAGCAGGTTTTGGTGGGAAAACATCTCCAATGGAGAGATGTTTGAGTCAGAGGAGAGACCGACTGCAATTTCCCTCCCCTGCCAAATAAAACTTGGGAGCCTTTTTTCAATTTTGGAAAAGTTGAAAAAAGATCTACAAATCAACCGAGACTATGATGAAACCAGAACGAACTGGTTATGGAATTTTCATCCGTCATGGATGTTGCCTATTGCATATGCATACATGATACATCTAGATGGGGTTGTGATTTCACCATTGACTCAGTTACTGATAATTACGAGCTGGTTCCTCTTAGCTGATACACACAAATCAATGTCAGATGATGATGCAGTCCTTCTCTGTGTGCTTTGTATATATCATGCAGCACTCTACTTTTGTACGGCGAACCATGTCGTGTCAATATTGCAAGGATGTAATAGTAATAATATATTACATACGACAGCAATAATGGTTCTATGTGTTAGCTTCATATTTTTAGAATGCAACTACTTTTGCATGATTCATCAATTTTAATAAGTGCAGAAAATATTTTTCATTCAATTCTACGATTGATAAAGTGATTTCTTGTTAATAATGAAGCATCAATTCCACTGGTGGTATTTATATTTTGTACAGCATTTCAGCCATTGTTTTACCATGGGAGCTTAAGATTGTTTCAGCCATTGCTTAATTATACCATAGAAGAACAATTCTAGGAGAAAAAGTTAAAATTTAGGAATGATGTTTATTTAAAAGAGTGGTTAATATGTGTAATTACAATTTTACCTTTTTGAAGTTTTTTCTACATGTGAAGAGATTATAATATTTGAGTAGTTATTTGTTTAAATGACACTATTTTGTAAATATTGATATATTACACGTTTAATGATATTTTCATAAAAAATTGTTTTAATAAATTGTTATAAACCATTTCTTTAATTTTTTTAGAAATTAATATAACTTACATTACAACATAGTGTTGCAATAAATGTAAAATACCAGTTCTTAAGAGTGAAAAAACACCATCCTCAAAACGAAATTGTTTTGGGCTCATGCTGAAACTTTTCCAAATTTTTTACGAAATTAAGCTTATGTTATTTACTTTCGTATAAAAATTCCATTTTAACCAATAGAGGATTTTAAAATAAAGAAATATATGAATATAGATGTCCACAACATTTTTACTGTAATTGTCTAAAATCAATATATCAAATTTATTTTTATAAATCATTTTATTTTCTCGTAAATTATGTAATTACCTCTTATATACGTCAATTTCAATAACGTAACTATTTAAATTACGTTCATATTTAATTTAAAATATTTAAGTTATATTCTTAAATATTTTAGATCTTTATATGTATACTTATTTAAAATATTTAACTTCCAGATAATTTAGACTTGTATTTGGATGTGTCGCAGGATTATAAATATTTTAACCTTTATTTAAATGTTTATTACCTACAAGAAACATTTTCATTCTAAATACATTCTATAAATTAAGCGTGTCCAAGAAATAAAATTATGTGAGTTAAAATTTATATTTTTTAAGAAATTATATAATTATAATATAAATATTTTAATATAATTCGTAAAATAACACACCCTTATCTTGCAGGCACCGACCACCGGCTCCTCCGCCGCCTGCTCCTCCACGTCGGTCGGCTGTGGGAAGAGAAGAAGAGCAAGGGCTGAATGGCCTGTGCCGGCGACTTCCTCCACTCTCCAAAACCCATTGCTTTCGTTCCCCTCAATCGCCCCTCTTCTCCTCTTCCTCCTCGTTTTTTCAGTCTCTCGTTTCCTCCTCCTCCTCCTTCCACTTGTTCGTCTTCTGCTTCCTTCGCCTTGTCTAATTACATGAGGAAGCAGAAGCGGATTTGTCTGGCAGCGGCGGAGTACGTATTCCCGGACCCGATACCGGAGTTCGCGGAATCGGTGAGTTCTTCCTCGGGGCCCTTCACATTCGTTTCATTTGGATTTTCCTCTGGTTGACTGTCGTCGATGCGAAGAGGATGGAAAGAAGAGGAATTTAAGTTTTATTCTTCTTCTTCTTCAAATGTCTGATATTTTGGTTCTGATTTGAGTTGTTGGATGTGATGTCTTTGTCATTTTTGTAGGAGACGATCATGTTCAGGAACCATCTTCTCAAGAAGCTGTCGAAGAAGGATGTGTTTAGTGATTCTGTCGAAGAAGTTGTCGGGATTTGCACGGAGGTGCGGTTTTTCTTATTATTTTTATTGAATATAGAGACGTGCAATCTATTTTTTCATTTCAGTGTAAGAACCTTATTCAACTCAATATCACTGGAATGTAGCAGTTTGGCAAATGCTTATAGATGCATCATTAAATGTTGGGATTCTTTTACAATCTGCTCCTTAGAAACAATAAACTTAAACTTGCGCATTCTGAGTTTAGGACATAAATTAAGGATCATAAACTGCAACTGATTCAAAGTGGTATCTCAAAACAATGACACTAATGAAAGATATGTTTACATCTCAGCCAATTTAAATTCAATATAGACTATATCCATTTCAGTGTGATTACTATGCACAATAAATAATGGGTATATTTAGAATAAACGGACATATGGGGAACATAGAAGCAGGGAAATTTTGTTGAGGTATCTAAATATACGATTTTATAGATTGCATTGTTGTAAACCCATTTCATTTTTTTGGAAAAGTGGCCATTTTTTCATTTAAATGGCTGTTGGTTTTATCTTTTGAGTTGCCTTCATTCATATGATTTCTCTATTTTGTTACATTTTTGTTTATAAACTTAATTTTTATATATTTGTTTTTGAGTTGTCTTGATTTTTGGTATCTATTCTTTAGTGACATTTACCCGTAATCAAAATGTGTTTTTGAACTTGATATTCCTTCGTTCGTACAACTTCAGATTTATCCTTTTCTGCTAAGGTTCACTTACAAATAAGTGACACCTAAATCTACCTGGGTTTGGAGGGCAACAGGATTGTCCTTTTCTCCTTCTCTGAGCAATTGAATTAGAAAGTCATTGAATGAAGAAAGACGATGAAAGTGGGAAGGAGATTAATTTTAATTTAGGTTCTATTGTTTGATGGAGCATCTCTTGGGAATGAGTTGATGTTGTGACTTGTCACCAAGGAAGCCGTTTATGAGCACTCAATGGATTGGATCTCCGTGGCTTGCATCAAGTCCACAACCCTTCACCTAGTATGGCATTGGAGCATGAGGCACTAATAATAAGGCTAATACAATGGAAATTGATTCCAGGGCCATGATCATGGCACACTTTCATTCCCTGAATGCAATACTAGGTTGCTTTCGAAAGTGTTTTTTGTATTGCTGGTGCAGAAGTGCCTCAAGCACTGTAAATAGATGTTCAAAATTTGGAATTTGATTCAGTCTCAAATCTGTTTAGCATAAAATTATGCAAATACAAAATCTAATGGACATTAATCGAATTTGGAACTTCATAACCGAAAGATATTCAAAATGTTTTGATACATATGATATCCACCAATTAAAATCTTATTTAAATACAGATTTTTAGATTCAGATATTTGGGGTGTATTTTTCAAAGATTTGAATATTATTTCAATTTGGATTTTAGGATTTAGACATTTGGATTGAGTTTTCACGGATTTACATATTATCTAAATCTAGATCATTCCATCAGATATGGATTCAAATATTTAAATAGTTATATTAATCAGAGACTTGGATTATCTAGATATCGTGTTGATACGAATTTGGATATAGGTTTATTCAATTCAAATCCACTCCATTTATGCTCAAAGCAATAACTAGATCTCCATTTATTCTCTTGTGTGAGTTTCTTCAAGTTGATGAAATGGAAGTTTCCAAAGTGTTGTCTGGATTGGTTCCACTGTCCAAGCTTAAGAAAATCTACCCACTAAAATAGAGTGAAAATGTGAAATAGCAACCTGATTACTCAGTTTGGTAAGACAAGTTGATTAGGGTAGATCGGTCTTAAAAAATGATTAATTTTATTTGATCAATTAATCACAGATTATCGCTGAGTAATCTTTTGGGTAATCACAAAATACTAAGATTGATCATTTGTTTTAATCGAATGAGTCAAATAGGACATCTAAATTTTATCTTTTTGGATAAATTATCAAATAATACTTCTACATTTGTTATAAGTTACAGTAATTTTATGTATGTTTAAACTTAATATATGCTTATATAATTTAAAAGAAATTAAAACACCAGATTGGTTAATCATCAATTGTAGCATGACTATTCATTAAGACCTTATTCGATATGATTCTGATTTCTGATTTTTGGTACCTTGGACCTATCAATAACATATAGACTTGTCAATCATGTCGTGCCGGCCTAGCACGACACGAACGGCACTATTATTGCCGTGCTGGCCCAGCATGGCACGAACGACACTATTCTTGCCGTGCCGGCATGGCCCACACCACTAATGGGCCAACCCAGGCATGACCCGTGATACGAAAAAATACTATTCGTGCTGATCAATAGCACGAGTTTGACCAACACGATTTTTCCTGGGACCCGGCGCTGTGACCCGACAGTCGATCCAAGACTTGGCGGCTCGTCTCCCTCGCCGGCCGCACGACCCGTTCACAGTTCACCTCCCTCTCGCCCACGCAACCGTTCACCCTACAGTCCTTACCGGCCCGCACGGCCTTCCGCCCTTCCGACCTTCCCCTTCGGGCGAGACAGTGGGATCGGACACTGCGAGCCGACTGTCGGCCTAGACACAATTCCCCAGCCCACTCGTCCGTGCATACGATCGTTCAACCATCAATATTTAAATTTAATTCAACATTCAAATATTCAACAACTTAATAAATAAGATAATCAGACAACAATACATATAATTAAATTAAGTTTTTATTTATTAATGAATTACGTATTTTATATTTACATTATTACAAATTTACAATTACATTTAAACAAATTTTACAACAAAATCAAATTACATTTTAAAAAAAATTACAAATTGAAAAATTAAAATTAAAATGTTTTAATTATGAAATATTTAAGTTTGTAAGTTGCTTAGTAAAATCAATTTGATATTGTTCACGAAGTGCAGCAAGCTCTCAATCTTTTATACACAATAATGCTTCTATTATATCTTCTTTAAGCTTACATCTTCGATCATTAAGCACATTATCACTCATGCTGAAAACTTGTTTACAAGCTACTGAAGACACTGGAATTATTAATAAATCATTTACCATTATTGATAATATTGGAAAAATCAGTAATTGTTGCCTCTACCAATCTAAAACATCAAACGTATTTAAGTTAGAATGTTGAGTAAATAATAATAATTGGTGATTCATTACATTAAAAGTAATTAATTCTTGTCTAGATAGTATAAGATTATAATTATATGATGATGATGTTGAAATATCTTTGTCAAATTTTGGATCTTGTAAAAATGCCTAAGAATCTAAAGATGGTCCAACATTTGATTCTGGTATTGTGGACATTAGTGGAGGAGAATGTTCTATTCTTAATCCATATCTTTGTGTGTATAAATCAAACATTTGATTTAATTGTTCTTTTATTGTACTAACATTTAACCTTAAATTTACACCTAAACTCATTTGTATTCCCCTAATTAATTTACTAATATATCTTATTTTACACGTAGGATCTAAGCATGCACTCAAAATATATAATGTAGGGATTTCATTCAAATATTTTAAATTTTTTTGTTTCATGTTTTTTACTATTGGTTCGAAAAATGAATATGCCTCATATTTATTAAAAATTCGTAAAATATCATATAAATGATGCAATGCATAGACAGATGTAGAATAATAAATTTCTGATAATCTAACTGTTGCATCATAAAAAGGTTTTAAAAATTCAACAAAATATTTTATAATTTTAAAATCATTCTTAGTTAATTGTTTTTGATAACCATCACAATGATGACAATTATACAAAGACATTATTGGAATTTCATATGGTAATACACTTTCTAACATTAAATATAATGAATTTCACCTATATTGAACATTTAAAGAGAATTTTTTATGCGGCATTTCAAAAGTATCACATGTTTCATCAAATTGTTGCTGTCGCTTTCTTGAACTAGTTATAAAACTTACAGCATCTTTAATAAGTTCAATATAAATTTTAATTTCTTTTACACTTGATTGTACAGTAATATTAATTATGTGACACATACATCTTTGGTGAAATAATTTAAAATCATTTGGTAGACTTATTCTAGTTTTAAACATTGGTATTGTTGCAGTATTATTAACTGCATTATCAAAAGTTATACTACCTATTTTATTTCTAATTTCATATAAATTAAAAAAATTTATAATGTTTGCAAAAATTGTTTCAGCATTATGTGAATGTTGAATTTTTTTAAATCTTACTAATCTTTTTTGTAAAGTTCAATTTTGATCAATATAATGTGCAGTTACAGTTATGTACTCATCATTAGTTCTACCCGACCAAATATTTGAAATGTATGTTATACATGTCATTATTGTACTCATAACATTAATAAATTCTAATCTAAGCTTATTAATGAAATCATAATATCTGACCTAATAGTATTTTTAGATATACGTTTATATTGTGGATAATATGTTTTACTAATATAATCATGAAAACGTTTATTTCCTCCAAAACTTATTGATAAATCTTTTGAACAAATAAATCTATCAAGCAAGTCCCTAGCCTTTTCAGAATCATAAGTCCATGAACTAAGACTACCCTTAAGAGTAAAAGAAAGTTGGGTTTGAATTGTTTTATTCTTATTCCTATTTTCACATGTACTAATATGTCTAGTTAAATGATCTGTACCGCCAAACGTTTTGCAAGAGAAGTCGGCGTTACAGAGGTTGCAAAAGGTTTGTTCCTCTTCTGTGTCGTCCGTCATATCTTTCATCATAATTGTGTAGTTTGACCAAATGAAAGCTCTCTTCCGAGACTTCCTTGGCAGCACAGTTGAAGTTGAAGCTCTAATAGTCTCCATTAAGGGTGTTACTTCAGCTTCAGGAAAGTTTTCTTGAGGATATCCGTAGTTTCCAAAACTTTGGCCTTAGTAGTACGCTATTGTTTGTGACTTGAGTGAGAAAATTTGAGAAATTGAGAATTGAGAATTGAGAATAGAGTTTTGAGAATTTGGAGTGAAGGAGATGAGGAGTGAGTTGAGTGAAAAATAAAATCCAACTCCCTCAATTTATAGAGAAAAGTTGGTTGAGCCGTTGAGGCGGCAACCGACCATTTCACCCGGCAGCCGGTCGCCCATTGCGCGGAAGTGGGCCGCCCGTTGGGCGGAAGTGTGCTGACAGTTGCTGCGTTGCACCTTGCAAGCCATGACCCGACGGTCGACCCAGACATGATTCCCTATCGGCTTATCCCGCTGGCCCGCACATGCAACTGTTCACCTCGTCGGCCCGTCCTCCCGCCGGCCACACAACCCGTTCAGCCCCCTCCTGCTCACCGGCACGCACAACCGTTCACCCCGATTGCCAACCCAATGACCTGGCGGCCAGTCCTCCAGTCGGCCACACGACTCGTTCTGCCTCCTCCCGCACACACGATTGTTCACCCTGCCGGTCGCACAACCCGACGGCCTATCCCACCGCTGGCGACACGACTCGTTCAATCCCCTCCCGCGCACCAGCGCACGCGACCATTCATCCCAGCTGCCGACCCAATGACCCAGTGGCCAGTCCCCCCGCCAGCCAGACGACCCGTTCTGCCTCCTCCCGTACACACGACCGTTTACCTTCGCACAACTCGATGGTCTACCCCCCCGTAGACGGCACGGCCCATTGAGCCCTCTCGGCACACCAGCGCATGCGATCGTTCACCCCCCCACCGGTCGCATGACTCAGCGGCTCATCCCCCCGCCGGCCACACGACCCATTCAGCCCCCCCTCCTGCGCATGCGACCATTCACCCTGCTGGCCGCACGACCAGGTGCCCCCCTTGCAACTTGGTGACCGGTGTTCCCCACCTGGTAGTCTCATGTTAGGTCGGGTCATGCCTATTTCGTGTTAAAATTCGTGTTGTGTCGATGTGACGCGAACGACTTGAGAGTCTAGCCCAAACACGACTCACGGCACGAAGAATTTTTGTGCCGTGCACGGCCCATTGACAAATATAATAACATACAAAAGTTTTGTTCAAAGCCTTTGTTTGTAAATGAGATTTGCAGAAACTTTTATTTTACGGAGTATACGTTTTAATAAATAGTGTAATATAAGTAGATTTTTTCACTATAGTTATCAAAAGGAGAGATTGAAAAGGATTTTCTTGTTTTGAGAATATGTCGGTCTAAAAGATGTAAACTCTAGGTTCACTTAATATATAAGTTTTATCAAACAAAGTCTTAAATTTCATGGATCAATTAACTTTTTTTTGTGTGTTGTCGGACAAGAGCTTTTCTACGAGACGTCTTTTGTGTTTCTTGAATATGGATCTTCTGTGGTGTAAATGAACTTGTGCTTGTTTTTATTCCACGGAATAAAGAATCTGGCGAATACATGATATACTGTTTTTACACTGTTTTAATTGTGTCGTTCCAGATCCTGAGCAACTTCCTGCACACAGAATACGGTGGCCCTGGAACACTGTCTGTGATCCCTTTCATCGACATGGCCGACACCATAAACGAAAGAGGTCTTCCTGGAGGACCGCAGGCTGCCCGAGCCGCTGTGGTGTGGGCTCAAAAGCATGTGGACGGTGACTGGAAGGAATGGGCTGTAGGAAACAAGAAGGCTTGAAGCGCCGCCCTCTCCACGTCCCAGTCATACCGTGCCTACTTCCGAAATGGCATTCTTTTGCTCTACCATCAAAGAAGAGAAGGTGGCTTGGGTATCAGAATCTCGTCCCAGAGCACCGCTTTTTTCAAAAGCCGACATGATGCCATTGTTGCCGCCGTCGTGGATGGATATGTCATGCTTTCATGTGACTCTGGTAACAGGTTATTTATCACTCTAGTAACAGGAGAAGTTGTTTATTTATTTATTTATTCTACGGTAAAGTCCAATGTCAATTTTAACTTTTATAATAATAGAAAATTATATAATAAATTATAGATAATAATTTATTTATGAAAATTTATGTAATAATAGTTTACGTAGAATTGAAATTAAAGTTGATCAAATAAATAAAGTCTATAATACCATATCGCAGTATCTTAGTGGTTAAAGGGTATCTCGGTCTTTTTCTAAATATAAAATATTTAAAATTTAATGTTGGTAGCTGAGTTTAAATTGTATGAAACTTAAGGTACGTTTAGGAAGAATTTTAGTTAATTTTAAAAGTTGGAGTTGAAAATTATAAAATAAATGAAGTTAGAGTTATATAGTAATTAGTATTTTAAAAATTTATATCTTAAAGTTTATATTATGATAATGATACGTAAAAATTCGTGTGAAGTTAAAATGAAGTTTAAAGAGTTTTCAAATGAATTTTTAAAAATACTTTAGATAAAAATATAAAATATTTAATATTTAATATTTGAAATATAAACTTAAACCGTACATAAAATATCTAAGATAAATGAATCGTAAAGGCAGATCGGGTTTGGGATTCCGGTTGCCCAATTGCATATTAAATTAATCCGAAAGGCAGAAATTATTAATTCGTACGACCCCAAGTCCTCAACTTAGGGTGGTGGATGTCTTCCTTTTCTACAAGTTAAGAATTTCTACAATTAATTTTTCTATTTTTAGATTTAGCTTCATGTACAATTAGTGAATTAGGAGAATGCTTTTTTATAATATAGTTCAGGTCTATTATATTTTTCAATACATGACTATTTGTTCTAACAATGATTTTTTTTTTTAACTTTGAAAGTTAAATAAGTTGAAATTAGAATTAATTTTGTAAATGAAGTTGAAATCGTAAAGTAATTTAAGTAATAAAAATTTATACATACATAAAGAATGATTTTAAAAGTTTTTTAAAAAAAGTTAAAGTTAAATAAAATCTTTTAATCTACTTTTTTTAAAAAAGTAACTTTATAAAATTTTTTTTTGGTCAAATCAATTGGAATCATTCCCATTGACCCCACCAGCCACCACCGCTTCTGGCAAATAATTGAAAATTTCATGAGTTGACAAGCTTTAACCACCACCATAAAGATACCAGTGCGAGATCAATAATTTCCTAATCCAATAACAATCGCCGTCAAACTTTGAATAACAGGAGCAGTTCAAAACGTAATTGTAAATATAATCAAAATATTTAAAAGATAGAATTAGATAAAGTGAGATTTATATTTTATAAAAAATTATATAATTTATGATGTAAGTATTTTAGTATAATTTTTTAATATAAAATATTAAAATTATTTGATAAATATTATTGTACGTACCTAAAGTATATAATAAAAATGAAGATACATGATAACAAATACATAAACAAACGATGTCATTTTTAAAATGATGTATTAATAGAATATTTATAATTTATAATTTATCTTAAAAAATATTTAAATTTTATTTTAAAATTAATTGACATTAATAGAATATATACAACAATTATATTAAAGGCATATTTGATAATAAGGTATTCTAAGTTAAGTAAAGAGTTAAAAGTTAAGTTTGTTACTAAATGGAGTTAAATTTTAAATTATGAATAAAATTTACAAAAAGTTTTACCACATAGAGTATAGATTTTAACAAATAGTTAATGATAGTAAAAAAAAAATTGTAGTTATAAAAAGAAAAATGAAAAAGAATTTTTTTACATCGAAGTTACGTTGTTTAAAAAATGTGAGCTTTTTAAACTCACTTAGCTATTGACTTTTTCAAGTTTGTGTAGTGACTACATACAATAATTTGTGAAAAATTAAAATTAGATAATATTATTATCACAGAACCTAAATATAAAGGTAAGGTTTAACAAAAGAAAAATGATAAAAAATAAATTCTCACGTAATCATTCTATGCATGTGAAAAAATATAAAAAATAATTTTTCATCAATTTTATCACGTAAAAAGTTTGAGCTCTCTACTTTCCCATCACCTCCCTTAGATTCCGCGATTGTCGTTTTTGGAACAATAAAGAAAGAAGAAAAATTCTAAAAATAGAATAAAAAGAAAAAAAAATGTAAAGAGGTGTAAAAAATAAAAATGTATTTTTACTTTTACTAATAAATTTAAATAATTATATTTGAAAAAAATGTATTTTATTTTACCATGTTTGACTAATTTATATTTATTTTTACTAAAATCTCTTCGTATATTATTTTCAAATAATAAAAAAATCGTCAACGACGTCTTTTACACGTATTAACGCATCGATCACATGTACGATGAAAAACTCAAAAAATTCAACAAGAAAATATTGAATTATTTATATTATTTATTTTATTATTGCATACCACACAAAAAGGCATATTTCTGTAAGTATTTATAATAAAGTTTATTAAGAGTGTCTATATTAAATTTAGAGTTGTACCTGGGAAAAAATTTTAAATTTTTTTTGATAAATCTGAAAAATAATTTACTGAAAAAGAAATTTTGGACATTTGTGCATGTTACAGAAAATATTTTTCTAATGTTTGTACATTTGAAAATTGAAGAAAATTTTAACAAAAATAGTGTTATTTAATACAAAATAACGTAATAAATGTTAATCCAAAACTAGTTTAATAACATAAAAATTCAATTACTTGCATAATGTTAATCCAAATCAATGTAGCAATACATTTTTAATAGTTGAATATCAACAACCATAATTTTGAGAAAATTACAAATGAAATTACCTATTTTTATCATTTCACATAACTTGCATAATATACATACACATTTGATCAATAATCTCTTTTTGTTGTTGTTGAGATTGTTCAACTATAACATATTCTAACTCTCTTTCCATGTAATCTAAAAAATCTTGAACATCATTTACCTCTTGAATTTCATCTAACTCATATTGGAGATCTTCAAGTAAATCTGTTTTATCAATTTTTCGAATGAAATTGTGAAGTAAAAAACATGCTACAACAAGTTTGGCCTATGTTTGAAATGAAAAAAACAATTCTCATGAGATCTTAACATCGACCATAATAAAAAATTTAAAAAATTGGTAATATAAAATTAAACTTTGTTGAAGTTAAAAAATTGATAACAATATGATCAATTGATAACAACAAAAAATGATAACTGATTACTTGCGAAGGTAAGGAACGGGCAAGGCTAGAGGGGAGAGGGCGAGGTTGGCGAGTGACGCATGGGGAGAGGGGGAACATCGAAGAGGGCGAGGTCGGCGAACACATAAAGAGAGGGCAAGGCCGACAATGCGTGAAGAGGGCGAAGTTGGCGAATGAGTGAAGAGAGGGTGAGGTTGGCAATGCGTGGAGAGGGTGATAGGTAGAACATGCGAAGAGGGTGATAGGCAGAACACACATAGAGGGCGAGGCTGCATGAATGCGCGAAGAGGGTGATGGGTAGAACGTGCAGAAAGAGGCCGAGGCCGATAAACGCACAAAGAGGGCGACGAACAAAATGCATGGAGAGAGAGTGACAGGCAAAATGCACGAAGAGAGGGTGAGGCCAGCAAATACATGGAGAGAGTGACAAACAAAACGTGTGAAGAGAGGGATGCAATAGAGAAAACAATTTCGGAGAGAGGATGGTTAAAAAGTGAATTCTGATCTGATATTTATACTTATTGTAAATTGTGAAAAAAATTTCTCATTTTTCAAGTACACATGCTTGAAATTTTTATTTTTTTCTAAAAAATTATTTTCAAATGCACAAACTCCCCCTTAATGTTAATGTACTTTTTGGTGATGTTAATCGTACGATTTTAAAAAGTAAGATGAGTTATCAAAAGGTGTGATTGTATAATTTACGAGACGATGAAATGGTATATTGTAAATGAATTTGATATAATATTTTTGAAAAATTATAGTAAAGAACTGTAAATGCTTTTATTTATTTTTTTTAAAATATTTTTATAGACAAACACAAAAAAAGGTCTACAGTGGTATCACCATGGAATATATTCCTCATTATTTTTATGTCTTCGTCAATTTTTGATTTAAAATGAGAATCACGAATTAAACTAAAAATATCAAACGATTCTTTTCTAACTTTACAGATGATTCGATTTAATTTAATTTAAATTATCGATAGATATAATTCGATTTACAAGTTAAAATTAAAATTGAATCAAAACAATGATATCATTTATTTAAGAGTTTTGGTACTATCACAATTTTTTACTATGCACCGTAATATTTTACTATATATTTATCAAATAATTTTTATATTTTTTTATTATTTATTGTAATTTAAAAAAAATATTATCATAATTATTATAATAAATACAATATATTATTTTTTACTTATTTTATTTATTATAATTTTTTTAAAATATTATCATAATTTTTTTATTATAAAATATATAATTTTAAAAAAAAACTTGAAACTTAATCTAACCTACTGACACCCGAACAAAAAAACAATACAACCGTCTGCGGTGACAACAATAAGTCATATCTATATATATAAATGTAGAAGTTCAACAGACCACAACAACACGGCTCTCTTTGACCGCCCTCCTCGCCAGACCAAAACAATCAAGCTCCACCTTCCTCGCCAGGGCCATGGCCGCCTTCGTCTTGCTCCAGATCTCCACCTTGCTGCTGCTCTCAAGCTCCTGCACCGCCGCCACCCATGAAGAGAGCGTCCGGTGCCTCAAGGGCCTGAAGAGGTCGCTCTCCGACCCGGAGGGCAGGCTCTCCTCCTGGGACTTCTCCAACGACACCGTCGGCTTCGTGTGCAGCTTCGTCGGAATCACCTGCTGGAACATGCAGGAGAATCGCGTCATGGATGTCAGACTCACGTCCATGTCCCTCTCCGGCAACCTCGTTTCCGTCCTCCAGTACTGCTCCTCCGCCACCACGCTCGTCCTCTCCGGGAACTCGTTCTCCGGGACCATCCCCGCCGGGATCTGCGACTGGCTTCCCTACCTCGTGAAACTCGATCTGTCCGAGAACAGGTTCGACGGCCCCATACCTCCGGATCTCGCCAAGTGCCGGTTTTTGCACACGCTGCTGCTCAACGGGAACCGGCTCACCGGAGAGATCCCGTCCGACCTTACGTCTCTTGTCAAACTCAATAGCTTCTCCGTCGCCGATAACTCGCTCTCGGGTTCTATACCCGGGCGACTGACGGGTTTTGGCGCTTCTTCCTTCGAGGGGAACGATGGTCTCTGTGGCGGTCCGGTCGGGCGCTGCGGTGGGCTGAGTCGGAGAAGCCTGATCATCATCGTCGCGGCCGGGGTTTTCGGCGCGGTGGTGTCGTTGCTCCTCGCCTACGGACTGTGGCGGTGGTTCTTTGCTCGTCCCAAAGGGAACAAGAAGGTGTCTGGATCGGGAGGTGGGGAGGATGGGGGGTGGGCGGATAAGCTGAGGTCGCATCGCCACGTTCAGATCTCCCTGTTCCAGAAGCCCATCGTGAAGTTGAAATTGGCGGATCTGTTGGCCGCTACGAATGAATTCGAATCGGCAAGTGTCATCGCGGAGGGGAGGTCAGGGACGACGTACAGATCCGAGCTGCCGGACGGCTCGACTCTTGCCATAAAGAGGCTCCGCGGATGTGAACTGTCGGAGAAGCAGTTCCGAGACGAGATGAGCCTCCTCGGGCAGCGCCGCCACCCCAACCTGGCCCCCTTGCTCGGATTTTGCGTCGTCGAGGAGGAGCGCTTCCTGGTCTACAAGCACGTAGCCCATTACGGCTCCGTCTCCACCGTGCTGCATTCGTCTGGCGGCTCCACGCCTCTGGATTGGGAGACGAGGCTGAGGATCGGGGTTGGCGCGGCCAGAGGTCTGGCCTGGCTTCACCACGGCGTCCACCCCCCTCTCATTCACCACCGCATGCGCTCCAGCGTCGTGCTTCTCGACGAGGACCACGACGCCCGCGTCACCGACTTCGGACTGGCCAATCTGGTCCGCAGGCCCGGCGGCCACTTCGTCGACGGCGAATTCGGGGAGATCGGCTTCGCGGCCCCCGAGTACTCCTCCACCATGATGCCATCGCTCAAGGGGGACGTCTACGCCTTCGGCGTGGTTCTGCTGGAGCTGGCCACCGGGAGGACACCTCTCGACCCAGAGGAAGGTTTCAAGGGAAACTTGGTGGACTGGGTCACCCACCTCTCGGCAAATGACAGGATCGGCGACGCCGTCGACGCTTGTCTTCGTGGGAGGGGTCACGATGACGCCATACTGAAGGTCACGAGGATCGCTCTCACCTGCGTGGCTCCCCGCCCCAAGGAAAGGCGTCCCATGTATCAAGTCTACGAATCGCTGAAGGCCGTCGAAGTTGGTCCGCAGGCGCCGGAGCAATTCGATGAGTTCCCGCTTGTTTATGCCAGAGACAATCCAGACCCGCAGTAGAACGTGAGATTTCCATTCAAGACCTGTACGATGCATCTGTCACATGCCTCCACATTCTCGCCGGTGAGTGTTCGATCCTAAATACAAACATTGCTCGCCCATGACTACTGCCGGAATTTTTATGATTCTGCAATGTTGATGCTGTATCCTTGAAAGTTTATTTCCATAAAAAGTTGGGATGCCGGAGCCTACCGTACGTGAATTTCAAAGTCAGTTGGCAAATTTCATTACAGTCAAGTTATTTCAGATGAACATAGATCGGTATTTAGTACCTTTGACTGATGATTTGGAGTCAGGTGCTTTTAGACTTCTAAGATAGTTCTTGTGGTGTTTGAACACAATTTGACAGATGAAAAACTTTCCCAATTTACATCACAAAAGTTAGTGAGATTAAAGTTAGCCTTTGGAAAGAAAATACATTAGCCAGATTAATTTGTCTTTCGGATAGATATCTAACAACACAATGCAACTTCTTAATGTTCTTGATAATGTTTGTTGATAAAATGGTTAAGATGGTCTACTGTATAAGTGATGTCAAATCTAGCGACAGTACGGTAAGTCAACTTGTCGACGAAACTTCTATATGCTTTGAGATGATCTTACGAGAGGGAGAAGACTCATCACATTTATAGATTTATAGATATTTATCAATGGAAGATTTGGCAGGCTTCTTGTTGATCAAACCTGTTTCAGAGAGCAAGTCAAGAGCATACTTGGATTGGGACACATTTACACCTGTGACAATTTCAAGTTCAAGGAAAAAAATTTCCTAAATCTTTAATAGTAAAAATCTGTTTGGGTTGATTTTTTAAAGTTTCAATTCCTTTCATATTTTTGTCCGTGATTAAAATGTGATCAATGTAAATTAAAATTACTATGTGAGTATTACCTTTTTTGCAAGCAAACAAGGAGTAATCAGGCATACTTAGAATAACCGGCTTGAATTATTGTATGTGACAAAGTTGCAAATTTTAATGTTTTGTTTAACAAAATTAATAAGTTATAGGTGAGTCAGGAGTTTATGTTTTTTTTAGTTCGGTACGATTTTTGAGATAAACAATATATTTCTATTTCCCTCTCTTACGATTACAGTAAAAACTTTCACTTCAATTTAATATTTTTTAAAATAGATATTTCATATAGTAAAAATTTATATAAACTTTATTTTCAAATAAACTCCTCTATTTAGGCCAACCCTCTCGTTGTAGTTGAAGTGTAAAAGTGGAAGTTTCATGTGTACTCCTTCAAATTTACCTTGAAGAGAAGCATTTGCATGTAATATATTAACTGATTATGCTCAACAAAACTTGGCGGCAACAAGGAGAGTGGTTCTTGTTTATAAACTCACAGGATGGGAGTGAATAATGAGTTTTAATTAATTATACATAATTTAAAACAATTTACAAGTACAATAATCTTTCACAATTAATCTTTGTATGAATTATATAATAGACTTACAGGTACTTGATTATATGTCAATCAAACGGCAAGATATATAATTTTAATCACAAGTGGTTGATTTTTTCTCAACTATTTTTATATTTGAAATTCAATGAGATTTGGTGTAATATGATAACAAGTGAGCACATAAGTAATGACAGTAACACAATGAACACAAAATTTTATAGCAGTTTACCACAAAAGCCTAGTCTACTCGTTAAACTTTTATTTGAGATTTTTCGCTAACTTTGATATTATTTAGTGTCAACACCCATACTTTATAATCAATGCTTTTATAGGTTGAGCATCTTTACAACACCCATCCTTTACAATTAAATGTGGTGTGTATATAATACAACACATACCCAACAATATTCTTTGCCATTAATAAACGTTTGTGTGGAAGAAGCTTTACATGCACTACGATACCATGTAATAACAAAATAGAGCGTTGAGCTTAAAAAATATTAAAAAGTGCAAACATTCACATCAACAGGTAAAAATCTTTTAAACGCTTACATTTGAATGATTAAGATTGAAATTTTAGTTAAAATGTTATTTTTACGTATAAATCTATATCTCTGTCCTGCAAATTAGGTAAATATAGTAAATTATAATAGGTTAAATTAACATTTATAACAACTTACGCATTACTTTTCAACAACAAAATCAACTTTAAAAAAAGACAGTGCTAGCTTAGTGATTGTAAATATTTTTTAAATTATAAAGATTTTGTTCGGTAAAATTTAGTCGTTCATATTTTTTAAGTTGACATAATTTTTAAGATAAAAAAATATTTTTTTATTTTTTTTACAACTATAATAAAAATTTGTACTGTTAAAATATATATATTATACAATAAAAATACTTACAATCCTTTTTTTCAAAGGAAATCAAGGATTCGAATTCGAATTTTTACTTAAAAAATATTATTCAAGTTTTTCCAAGGATTCACAATTTTACCAACTTTATCTTAATATTCGTCAAAAAAAAATAATAATTGTATTTAATTTGATTTTTTTTAAAAAATAATATACTTTTAAAAATTTGCGAGGATTATTGCTCTAGATTTATGCAATGCACTGCCAACTCGAAGCGCGGTGGATAGGACGGTGTGCGCTGCAATGGCCGCCTTCGCCATTGCCGTTGTGGCGACCCCAGCCCCACTCCCCTCACGACGTGGCTTCCCGCTCAGGTCGCTTCCCACGTCCACAGCTTCCAAATCCCCAATTTCACGCTACTCCACACGAAAAGCCGGCGCCCTTCTCGTCTCCGCCCTAGGGAGGCGCATAGGAGGAGGGTGGAAGGAGGAGGAGGAGGAGGAGGAGGAGGGGTTGACGCCGTTCGATCGGATGAGGAAGTGGATGCGGAAGAAGCCGGCAGGGTTTGGGGAGGGCAAGACGTTCGATGTGTCGTTGGAGGAGGAGCTGTTGGAGGAGATGGAGAGGAGTAGGAAGGCACAGACCTCGAATATGAACAAGCTCAAGGGCTGCCGTGGTGGTACCGTGGAAGTTTCCCAGAAGCAGCAGCAGAAGAAGGAACTGCCACAGACTAAAGGTAGAACTTTTGGTTTACATATCAAAATTTGATCTTCCCGAACCTTTTTGGGTTGCTGATTCCATTGAGGCGGGATCGTTTGTTCCGTATTTATGCAATTTTGCGTACACATTTGAAAATGTTAAATAATGAGGTATAGTGAAATGGAAACCAATGACGGTGCTAGATTTGCTTGAACATCCTATGGAGCATGTGTCCATTGGTCATGCTGTTAGTGTAATCGGTCACTTGCTAGTGTGTTTAAGGCATGCAGTCCACCCAACCAAGTGTGATGAATTTCTCATAGATGGTGCCAACTGATCTTTCCATTGTTGAGCGGAACTAGTTTAATTGAAGGTTCATTGGTTGAATCAATTGGACGGCCCTTGTTCCCTTTGATGAAGTTGAGTAGTTAAGGGAGAGAGCTTAGGTTTAGGGTTGGAAAAGCATATCATAATAAAGCATTTATTGGGTATTTATATTTGATAGTGGTATGTGGGGGATGCTAGGTATTGGGGAATCTTGTTTAACTACATGACTTTCCCGTGTCAGACATATAAGTGCTAGCTCAACATCTATACAACTAGATTGTGGCCATGTCAGCCTTATGCAATGGCCCTAAGGTGCAAATTAGTTTCTACATCATATGCTGTAATGGAGTTTGATGATGGCATTGGGCATGTTTAGCTTGGCCAACCTTCTTGGCTTGTCTCTCTGGGATTAATGGGCAACTCCTTGTGTGAGCATGGCAGTGAGCATTTTGATTGGGCCAATCATACTAAATGACGGAGGAAGAGGCATGGGTGTGCAAGGTTGCTTGGGTGTTCTTGTTGGTTTCAATGGATGATCAGCATGGGAAATGGTTTTTCCCGCTAGCTTGTGTCATGCCTCTGTAAGGGGTAGGGGTTGGCCTAAATCGATTCTTCCAACATCAATAGTCACCAATAAAAGTCACTTGGTATTTGTAATTTGAAAAAGAGCTAATAGCGGTACTACCTTACAAATCACTATAGATCTGATGAAAAACATGCTTACAACAATTTTCAAAAATAGGAAAAGCAAGTTTGTGACTTTTACCTCTCTTACAACTATCACACAGACCATTTTGATTTCATTTATCAATACAAATCAAACTAGTTTTATTCTTGTTTTGTAGAGCACTTAGCCTAGTGTGTCCAACACATTGGTGCTAAAGTCAAGTGCCCCATTGGTCTTTTCAATGTAGCGAATATTATTCTTAGATCATTTGACTCGGTAACTACTCCCTCCTTTCTTGGCATCATACAGTTTAATGTTTTTTTTTAATCTGTGGAATTTTTTATTTGTTAAAATATTTTTCTCTTTACTTTTAGCAATTTAATTTTCGTTTCAAGGTTGATTATGCAGATTTTATGATAATTCATTGTTGCTTTTTTTACTCTATGTAGAACGTAAGTCCATGCTCTTTTAGAAGCTGAACCAAATTAACCTGCAGTTCTTGATGTTCCTCCAAGTGGGGTTCGTGTGCGTATTGGGAATCTACCCAAGAAAAGGAACATCCATAGAGACTTAGAATCAGCTTTCAAAGTCTTTCCTGGCATCAATAATATAATTCCAGCAACAACTGGAAATAGGAAGACAAGGGATCCTGTTTGCAGGGGTTTTGCGTTTGTTGACTTTGAGTCAGAAGAAGTTGCCAATAGGTATGTCCTCTTATCGCAATGATTGTAAATAAAGTCTAAACAGAAATATGCATGTTGTTATCTGGTTCGGTTAGATTTTTGAGTTGGTATTCACTGAACTGGTTTGGTATAATCAAAGCAAAAAATATTGTCGATTATTTTGTCACGTTAAAGTTAATATTTATCATGAAAAGTATATTGAGAATATATTATATGATAAAAATATTTTGGACAAAGGCCTTGATGTTGCATCTGGAGGCATTCCATTTTAAAAGTTAACCATGTTTTTTATGTTTTTTAAATTTGAAATGGCTAATGTGGATCTTTTGAAATTTCGTTTGATAGTTGATATATGAGTTTTATTTTTTAGTATAGTTCTTTTGCATTTTGATTTACCGGTGTTACACTGATTGCATTTCCATTTCAAAATTTCAGGTTTGTCAAAACTTATTCAAAACAAAGGTTAGCTTTTGGGAAGGTGGAGAAACAGATTGCTTGTCACATGTTGTCCTCTTTCAACTCCAGTTCAAAATCAATGAGTGGTGAGACTACTGTTGCTAAGAAAGACACATGTTTAGAGTCAAACGTCTGGACCCTAAAGTGTCACAAAGATGAAAATCCTACAGGATATAACAAGAATGAGCTAAATGAAATAGAGTTGCTACAAGTGAGACCTGACAATTTTCCGCAACCATCATCACAACCTGGAGATAAAGAGATAAGCATAGAAAGTTCTGATGTCAGTGTTATGAATTTTGGAGAAAGTATTGGTTGTTTGAATGAATATCATTTGGTTTTAGGAAAGTCACTGACTTTTGTTGATATGCAGAAGAAACGCGTTGGAGTCCCTAAAA
>JAMKPZ010015378.1:0-17844 GCA_024699675.1 Amphibolis antarctica | reverse complement strand
TTTATTTTTATTTTTCAATTTGTAATTTTTTTTAAAATGTAATTTAATTTTGTTGTAAAATTTGTTTAAATGTAATTGTAAATTTGTAATAATGTAAATATAAAATACGTAATTCATTAATAAATAAAAACTTAATTTAATTATATGCAATGTTGTCTAATTATTTCATTTGTTAAGTTGTCCACTTCCAACACATCAGCCGCAAGCATAACCCATACGCAGACGCTCTAGCCATCCTAGCCTCATGGGTAGCAATCACAGAAAGGCAGAGCATTGCTATAGAAATCACAACACTTCACCAACCGACCTATAATGAGGATGTCTACCGCCTTACAGAAGTCCCTAGACAGGCCGATGCCAGACCCACAGCTTTACCTCTAGATAGCCGCACCAGCAACTAGCAGACTGTCGACCAACATAGAGAATCGATTCCGGCTGACGAACCAAACAATACAAATCATAGGTCCCCAGACGATAACCTGGGGAACTCACAACAAGAAGACCGCCCATGGTATTCAGATATACAAGCCTTCTTAGAGACTAGAGAGTTCCCCCAAGAGGCTACCACCCAAGACAAACGTACGTTGTCAAAACTGGCAGCCGACTACACTTTTAGCGGGGGACAGCTCTACAAAAGATCTCACAACCAGACTCTTCTTCGGTGCGTAACCTCGCCCAAGGCAAGTACGGTTATGCAGGAAATCCATGAAGGTGTCTGTGGATCCCACATGAACGGGATCCTCCTGGCAAAAAAGATCATACTCCAAGGCTACTACTGGAGCACAATGGAAGCGGACTGCACTGCATACGTCTGTCGCTGCCACCAGTGCCAGGTACATGGAAACCTCATCCACGCACCCCCCAAGGAATTACACAACATGGCTTCTCCTTGGCCATTCTCCATGTGGGCCCTAGACGTGGTAGGTGAGGTCAAGCTGACAGCCACCAATGGACACAGGTATATACTGGTGGCCATCGATTACTTCACCAGGTGGGTGGAGGCAGTATCCTACAAGACAATCACTACAGCTACCACCTAGAAGTTCTTGTGCAACAACATCGTCACCAGGTATGGCATCCCCTTCGAGGTAGTGACCGATAACGGCACCAACTTCACAGCCAAGTAGGTCACCAGCTATCTCGAGCAGTGTCACATTCGTCACCTAAGGGCATCCCCCTGTCGGCCACAGATGAACGGAGCAGTCGAAGCAACTAACAAGACGCTAGTCCGGATTCTCAAGAAGATGGTCCGAACACACAAAGATTGGCACGACCACCTCCCGTACGCACTTTGGGCCAACCGGACATCCCTGCGGACCACTATCGAAGCAACACCATACTCGCTGGTATACGGGTCTGAAGCAGTGTTTCCAGTGGAAGTAGAACTCCCATCCCTTTGCATCCTCAAAGAAGCAGCAGACTCCGATGATCAGTGGTCAGAATCGCGCCTACTGCAACTGAAGCTCCTTGACGAAAGAAGGTTGAAGGTGTTGAACCATGCCCAGACTTATCAAAGAAAAATGGCAAGGGCTTACAACAAGAAGGTGCATCCCCGACTCCTTAAACCCGGTAATCTAGTCCTTCGCTCCATTTTTCCAACAGGTTCAACGGGAAAATTCTCCCCAAACTGGCATGGCCCATACGTCATCATCAAGATCCTCAACAAGAGAGCCGTTTACCTTTATGATGAAGCCACCCAACTAGAGTTCAGCCCGGTCAATTTGTCGCAGCTAAAGAAGTTCTACCCATAAAAGACAAGTTCGACCGGGGATCCACGCGGCTGCCGCCTTCAGATGGGCTGGCTGCCACCTTCCTGGACCCCCCCCCTAAAGACCAAGAAAAACAAGTTCGACCGAGGATCCACGTGGCTGCCGCCTTCAGATTGGCCGGCTGCCACTTCCTGGATCGCCCCCCCCAAAGACCAAGAGAAACGAGTTCGACAAGGGATCCACGCGGCTGCCGCCTTTAGATGGGCCGGTTGCCACCTTCCTAGACCGGCCCCCCAAAGACCAAAAAAAAAAGAACGAGTTCGATCGGGGATCCACGCGGCCGTCGCCTCTAGACAGACCGGTCGCCGGCTTCTTAGACCAACATCCCACAAGCCTACCAAGAAGCCAATTCCCCCATGACCATGAAGAATGAGCACAAGCAGGACTCCATGTGGTTGCCGCCTTCAAACAAGCTGGCGACCAACATCTCCATCCGACTCTCCACCGATTGATCGAGAGATCAAGTCCGGACAGGTACGCTCCTTTCGTCGGTAAATTCCCTTTTTTGACTTACACGTCACACAAGACACACACGATGCACTCATGATGAGCAGGTCCAACCGCATCCCCTCGATCTCAGAACCATGGAATGACCAGCTCATCATTCACTAGAAGAAATGCCCGAAAACAGGAAAATGACTCGGCCCCCATCTGCAGCCTATTGCCCAATACTTACACACTCCACCGTCCAACTAGCCCACCACCGACTGCCACCTCTGACAAACCCGGCAGCCACATCTACAACTGGCGGTGAGAACAGTTTGCAGTAGCAGGCGGCACATCCGACTCAAGAAGTGCTATTCGGACCTCTGCGACGAACTAGCGACCCCATGAGTGACACCAACTACATCCGGATTTCTACATTGAAAACCCGAGCGCCCATCTTGTTTAACTCTGATGGCACAAAGATGGAACAAGGTGAGTAATCCAGGTTCGTCCCTATCCCCATAGTCTTTGCTGATTCTGAGTGGTTACAAGATAACGACAGGAGATCACTTCTCCCCTCAAATGAGTATCCAACCTCCCATTCTTTACGTAGCCCGAGTGCCACTCGACAATGAGGGAGATCACAAACTTCGGATCCCTCTAGGTAAGGTATCCCCCATTGGTACACCAGTCGCGACAACGTCGGGTTATTTTACTTGCCAACAACATGTGGGGAGGGCTAGTAGCATTCTTTTATTCAATTTTCTTGTCTTCTATTTTGTAATAGAGAAGAACAAAAAAAAAAAAGAGAGAAGAAGAAAAGTCAGTGGCTAGAATCCTTCTTCAACAGAAAAAAAAGAGAGAAAGGAAAAACAAAAACAAAATGGAAAAAGAGAAAGGAAAAAAAAAGAAAAGAGAGAGAAAAAAAAAAGAGAAAAAGAAAAGAAAAGGAAAAGTTACTTGTTGCTGAGTCCTGAAAGCATATGGACTCCTGTGTAAGGGAAGGGTAGATCTTAAGATTCTACCGTTTGTTGGCAGTTCAATACCTGGCTTGTCGCGGTTGACCAAGTATCCCCTTCTTTTAGGGCTTGGCAACCCATCGAAGTCTACCAATACAACCGGGTGCCAGAACCCATTTTTCGACACCCACTTCTCCCTTTTTCTCTTGTCCTAGGGCTTGACATCCCAGCTGAGTCGTCAACATTGGGCTTGGCATCCCGTTGAAAGTCGCTTCCACCCCCGGGTTCCGATGCCCACGTTTCCGGAACTTGCATAATTCTATCTATTATCTCTACAACCCCAGAGTACGAGTTCCTGATATGGCTGAAGCTGTTCCTGATATGGCTGAAGCTTGGGGTCTCAGGTTTTCCACCTATTGAGGGTTTGAGAAATTACTAGCATGGCATCGTCGAATACTTGCAGATGGGTGACCCGGAGTTCCAGTGCAAGTCGTAGCCCCATGATACAGGCCTCGTATTCTACCTCGTTGTGTGAGCATGTGAAGAGAAGCCACTTGGCCATGGGCAGCATCCTTCCTTGAGGATCCACTAAGACGACCCCTACCCCGCGACCTTTGGTATTGACTGCTCCGTCAAAGTACAAGGTATGGGGTTTTGGTTGGATAGGGTCTAGCTGGTCCAGATCCAATTGGTCTGGATTCAGCTCGTTGATGGTGAAGATGGGCTCATCAGGGAATGAATCTTCTAACGGTTGTTAATCTGGCAAGGGCTGGTGGGCCAGTTGGTCGGCCATGGCTTGGGCCTTCATGGATTTCTAGGATACGTACCTAATGTCGAATTCTGCGAGGAGCATCTGCCATTTCACGCATCTACCTACCAAGGCTGGCTCATCGAAGAGGTAGCGCAGGGGATCGAGGCGGCTGAGCCACAAAACTGGGTAGACCACCAGGTAGTGTCGTAGCTTTTTCACCATCTAGACCAGCGAGAGACAATACTTTTCAATCAGCTCATATCTTTCTTCTACCTCAGTAAACTTTCTACTGAGGTAGTATATGGCCTGCTCGATCTTGTCGGTGGTGTCATGTTGGCCCAATACTGCGCCCTTGGACGAAGCTATTACCGACATGTATAAGAAAAGCGGTCATCCAGGGTGAGGTGGTACAAGAACTGGCAACCAGGACAGTTGATGCTTGATGTGGTCAAAGGCGACTTGGCATTCTGTTGTCCACGTGAAGCTGGTGTTTTTCTTCAACAGTTTGAAGAAAGGCTCGCAGATCGACGTGAGGCACGAGATGAAACGCGCGATGTATTGTAGCCTTCCTAGCAAGCTACGTATCTATTGTTCCGTCTGTGGTGGAGGCATGTCTAAGATTGTTTTTGCCTTGTTGGGATCTACCTCAATGCCCTATTTGTTGATGACGAAGTCGAGGAGCTTCCCAGTGGTGGCCCCAAATGTTGATTTTGACGGGTTCAATCTGAGCTTGTACTTCCTTAGGCACTCGAACAGTCTTCTTAAGTGCTTGAGATGCTGCTGATGAGTGTGGGCCTTCACTACCATGTCGTTGACGTAGACTTCGACTTCTTTGTGCATCATGTCGTGGAAAAGGGTGGTCATGACTCTTTGGTAAGTAGCACCTACATTTTTGAGCCCGAATGGCATCACCCTATAACAAAAGACACCCCAAGGGGTTGTGAATGTGGTCTTCTCCTTGTCTTCCTCTGCCATGAGGATTTGATTGTATCCGAAGAATCCATCCATGAAGGAATATACCCCGTACTTGGCGGTGTCATCTACCAAGACATCTATGTGTGGTAGTGGGAAGTCATCCTTGGGGCTAGCTTTGTTGAGGTCCCAATAGTCTACACACATGCGT
Organism: Amphibolis antarctica; assembly: GCA_024699675.1. Taxonomy (NCBI): domain Eukaryota; kingdom Viridiplantae; phylum Streptophyta; class Magnoliopsida; order Alismatales; family Cymodoceaceae; genus Amphibolis; species Amphibolis antarctica. The sequence continues at coordinate 12,816 of JAMKPZ010015378.1, read as the reverse complement.
ACTTGCCCATCTTTCTTTGGGACGGGTACCATGTTCGCCACCCATTCTGGATAGAAGACAGGCTGGAGGAATCGGACATTTAACTGCTTGTGGGCTTCTTCTTTAAGCTTCTGGGCCGATTCCTGTCTCATTCGTTGAGCTTTTTGCTTCACAGGTCGGGCTTCCGATTTGAGGGGTAGTCGGTGGACTGCTACCCGTTCATCCAAACTGGGCATGTCTTCATAATCCCATGCAAACACCTCCATGAATTCACGTAGGAGTGTGAGGAGTTGTTGTCGGTAGGGCTCGGGAACCTCTTTGCTAATTTTTGTTTCTTTTCGATGTTGTTCATCCCCAAGGTTTACAAGTTCAATCTCGTCAGTAGACGTTATGTCGGTAGATTCAGGTGGTTGGACCCATGGGCCCTCTTCTTCAGACTCTTGATTAGGATCGTTAATGTCTTTCGCAACTTGTTGACCCTTGGGCTGAAAAGGGGATGGATGATGGACCTGGTGGGAGCGGTGCCCGTGGTCTTCCAGCTCAGTGCCGGGTATGTGGACCGGCTATCGGTTCGAGGTAGCGGTGAACCTTGGGAGCGCTTCTAGGGAGGCGATGGTGGACCTGTCGTACCCGCCTACTTGAGGTGTCATGCTATCAGACTCCATCTGTTGTTCCGGCCACCGAGCGTTCAAGGAAGACGAGGGACAGAATGCCCCTAGTTCTGTCACGGTGGGAGGAATCGGCTACCTAGTGGATAGGAGGTGGAAACCGAATGGAGTCCCGGATGGAAAGGCAGTAGACTGGTCACATTCGCCTGCTTGAGTGACTATGGTAGAGGAGGGGCAGAATGCCCCTAGTTCTGCCCCATGATGTTGGCCAATATTCTGCTCGTGAAAAAGGTTGCCCAGACTGAGTAGGCTGGCTGCTCTGACTCCATGATCTGGCACCCCTAATGAGGGTTTATGATTTTCAGTTGATTTAACTGGTGCCTGGAGGATCCGTTGTCTTCTGTGCCGAGCGAGAGACTTGGTTTGATTGCCAAGCCCCGGTTGACTTGGTTAGGTTGCCAAGTCAATGGTTGCTGAGGACGCAACTGCCGACGCACTTGTGCGTGGGATGCCAAACCCTGTTGTTGAAGGAATGGATTCCGGCGTGAGTCGCCTAGAAGCCATCAGGTTTGCTTCTTGATGTTGATGACCTGCAAGCCTGGAGTGTCCCCACCTAGGTCATTAGGTGGGTGTTGCAGTGCTAGGTTGAAGGAGACGGGGAAGGAGTGCACCTTGTCGTCTCCTTTCCCTGTACAAACTAGTCGGATGCAACGTCCGTCTCCAAGGTTCCTCCTTGTAGAATGGGTGATGGTGAGGGAGGTCGGTGAAGGGATGGATCCTCAGTGCATACTTGGGATTCTCTGAATAGTTGCAACAAACCGTGCTTTGGCTCCTGGCTTGGTTGCGGGTTGTCCTCCCAGGGTTCCATGCGCCTAGACAGATAGTCGAAGGTGGCTGGGTTTGGGAGACCCGGTGGTGAGGTGACGGCCGGTTCCGGTGTCGGTTGTTGCGACCCGAAAGGTGCTATAGCAGTTACAGATTGTCCCAGGTGGTAGTAGTTCTCCGCTAGTATGACAATGACCTCCCCTTTCCATACGAACTTAAGCATCCTATGAAGGGTGGAAGGCATAATGGAATTTCGATGGAGAAACGGGCGGCCCAGGATAAGATTGTAGCTCGAGGGAATGTGTACCACGTGCACAGGAACCTTGAAGGTGGCTGGTTCGATGACGAGGGGGAGGACGACTTCACCTTTGGCTTCGTGAAGAGTGCCGTCGAACCCTCTCATCACCCGGTCAGTGGGGAGCAAGTCTTGCTCTTTGATTCCCAACTTGTGCAGGACTTGTAGCGGGCACAGGTTTAGCCCGGACCTTGGTTAGCGGCAAGCCAGGTAATTCCCACAACCTTTTGTGCAAGTTGGGGTTTTTTGGGGATCGGTTGCCGCTTCCTTGAAGGTTATGCAGGAAATCCATGAAGGTGTCTGTGGATCCCACATGAACGGGATCCCTCCTAGCGAAAAAGATCATACTCCAAGTCTACTACTGGAGCACAATGGAAGCGGACTGCACTGCATACGTCTGTCGCTGCCACCAGTGCCAAGTACATGGAAACCTCATCCACGCACCCCCCAAGGAATTGTACAACATGGCTTCTCCTTAGCCATTCTCCATGTGGGCCCTAGACGTGGTAGGTGAGGTCAAGCTGACAGCCACCAATGGACATAGGTATATACTAGTGGCCATCGATTACTTCACCAGGTGGGTGGAGGCAGTATCCTACAAGACAGTCACTGCAGCTGCCACCTAGAAGTTCTTGCGCAACAACATTGTCACCAGGTATAGCATCCCCTTCGAGGTAGTGACCGATAACGGCACCAACTTCACAGCCAAGTAGGTCACCAGCTATCTCGAGCAGTGTCACATTCGTCACCTAAGGGCATCCCCCTATCGACCACAGATGAACAGAGCAGTCGAAGCAGCTAACAAGACGCTAGTCTGGATTCTCAAGAAGATGGTCCGAACACACAAAGATTGGCACGACCACCTCCCGTACGCACTTTGGGCCAACCGGACATCCCTGCGGACCACTACCGGAGCAACGCCATACTTGCTGGTATACGGGTCTGAAGCAGTGTTGCCAATGGAAGTAGAACTCCCATCCCTTCGCATCCTCAAAGAAGCAACAGACTTCGATGATCAGTGGTCAGAATCGCGCCTACTGCAACTGAACCTCCTTGACGAAAGATGGTTGAAGGCGTTGAACCACGCCTAGACTTATCAAAGAAAAATGGCAAGGGCTTACAACAAGAAGGTGCGTCCCCGACTCCTTAAACCCGGTAATCTAGTCCTTCGCTCCATTTTTCCAACAGGTTCAATGGGAAAATTCTCCCCAAACGGGCATGGCCCATACGTCATCATCAAGATCCTCAGCAGCAGAGCCGTTTACCTTTATGATGAAGCCACCCAACAAGAGTTCGGCCCGGTCAATTTGTCGCAGCTAAAAACGTTCTACCCATAAAAGACAAGTTCTACCGGGGATCCACGCAGCTGCCGCCATCAGATGGGCTGGCTGCCACCTTCCTGGACGCCCCCCCCCCTAAAGACCAAGAAAAACAAGTTCGACCGAGGATCCACGTGGCTGCCGCCTTCAGATTGGTCGGCAGCCACTTCCTAGACCGGCCCCCCCGAAGACCAAGAGAAACGAGTTCGACCGGGGATCCACACGGCTGCCACCTTCAGATGGGCCAGTTGCCACCTTCCTAGACCGGCCCCCCAAAGACCAAAAAAAAAAGAAAAAAAAATAACGAGTTCAATTGGGGATCCACGCAGTCGCCGCCTCCAGACAAACCAGTCGCCGACTTCTTAGACCAACATCCCACAAGCCAACCAAGAAGCCAATTCCCCCATGACCATGTAGAATGAGGACAAGCAGGACTCCATGCGGCTGCCGCCTTCAAACAAGCCGGCGACCAACATCTCCATCCGACTCTCCACCGATTGATCGAGAGATCAAGTCCGGACAAGTACGCTCCTTTCGTCGGTAAATTCCCTTTTTTGACTTACACGTCACACAAGACACACACGATGCACACATGACGAGCAGGTCCAACCGCATCCCCTCGGTCTCAGAACCATGGAATGACCAGCTCATCATTCACTAGAAGAAATGCCCGAAAATAGGAAAATGACTCGGCCCCCATCTACAGCCTATTGCCCAATACTTACACACTCCACCATCCAACCAGGCCACTACCGACTGCCACCTCTAACATACCCGGCAGCCACATCCACAACCGGCAGCGAGAATAGTTTGCAGTAGCAGGCGGCACATCCGACTCAAGAAGTGCTATTCGGACCTTTGGGACGAACTACCGACCCCATGAGTGACACCAACTACATCCGGATTTCTACATCGAAAACCCGAGCGCCCATCTTGTTTAACTCTGATGGCACAAAGATGGAACAAGGTGAGTAATCCAGGTTCATCCCTATCCCCATAGTCTTTGCTGATTCTGAGTGGTTACAAGATAACGACGCGAGATCACTTCTCCCCTAAAATGAGTAGCCAACCTCCCATTCTTTACCTAGCCCGAGTGCCACTCGACAATGAGGGAGTTCACAAACTTCGGCTCCCTCTAAGTAAGGTATCCCCCCTTGGTACAACAGCCGCGACAACGTCGGGTTATTTTACTTGCCAACAGCATGTGGGGAGAGCTAGTAGCATTCTTTTATTCAGTTTTCTTATCTTCTATTTTGTAAAAGAGAAGAACAAAAAAAAAAAAGAGAGAAGAAGAAAAGTCAGTGGCTAGAATCCTTCTTCAACAGAAAAAAAAGAGAGAAAGGAAAAACAAAAACAAAATGGAAAAAGAGAAAGGAAAAAAAAAGAAAAGAGAGAAAAAAAAAAAGAGAAAAAAAAAAGAAAAGGAAAAGTTACCTGTTGCTGAGTCCTGAAAGCATATGGACTCCTGTGTAAGGGAAGGGTAGATCTTAGGATTCTGCCGTCTATTGGCAGTCCAATACCTGGCTTGTCGCGGTTGACCAAGTATCCCCTTCTTTTAGGGCTTGGCAACCCATCGAAGTCCGCCAATACAACCAGGTGTCGGAACCCATTTGTCGACACCCACTTCTCCCTTTTTCTCTTATCCTAGGGCTTGACATCCCAGCTAAGTCGTCAACATTGGGCTTGGCATCCCGTTGAAAGTCGCTTCCACCCCCGGGTTCCAATGCCCACGTTTCCGGAACTTGCATAATTCTATCTATTATCTCTACAACCCCAGAGTACGAGTTCCTGATATGGCTGAAGCTTGGGGTCTCGGGTTTTCCACATGTTGAGGGTTTGAGAAATTACTAGCATGGCATCGTCGAATACTTGCAGATGGGTGACCCGGAGTTCCAGTGCAAGTCGTAGCCCCATGATACAGGCCTCGTATTCTGCCTCGTTGTGTGAGCATGTGAAGAGAAGCTACTTGCCTACAGGCAGCATCCTTCCTTGAGGATCCACTAAAACGACCCCTACCCCGCGACCTTTGGTATTGACTGCTCCGTCAAAGTACAAGGTATGGGGTTTTGGTTGGCCAGGGTCTAGCTGGTCCAGATCCAGTTGGTCTGGATTCGGCTCATTGATGGTGAAGATGGGCTCATCAGGGAATGAATCTTCTAACGGTTGTTAATTTGGCTAGGGCTGGTGGGCCAATTGGTCGGCCATGGCTTGGGCCTTCATGGATTTCTGGGATACGTACCTGATGTCAAATTCTGCGAGGAGCATCTGCCATTTCACGCATCTACCTACCAAGGCTGGCTCGTCGAAGAGGTAGCGCAGGGGATCTAGGCGGCTGAGCCACAAAACTGGGTAGACCACCAGGTAGTGTCGTAGCTTTTTCACCATCTAGACCAGCGAGAGACAGTACTTTTCAATCAGCTCATATCTTTCTTCTACCTCAGTATACTTTTCATTGAGGTAGTATATGGCCAGCTCGATCTTGCTGGTGGTGTGATGTTGGCCCAATACTGCACCCATGGAGGAAGCTGTTACCGACATGTACAAGAAAAGCGGTCATCCGGGGTGAGGTGGTACGAGAACTGGCGGCCAGGACAGTTGATGCTTGATGTGGTTGAAGGCGACTTGGCATTCTGTTGTCCACGTGAAGCTGGTGTTTTTCTTCAACAGTTTGAAGAAAGGCTCGCAGATCAGCGTGAGGTGCGAGAGGAAACGCACAATGTATTGTAGCCTTCCTAACAAGCTACGTATCTATTGTTCCGTCTGTGGTGGAGGCATGTCTAAGATTGTTTTTGCCTTGTTGGGATCTACCTCGATGCCCTGTTTGCTGATGACGAAGCCGAGGAGCTTCCCAGTGGTGGCCCCAAATGTTGATTTTGATGGGTTCAATCTGAGCTTGTACTTCCTTAGGCGCTCGAATAGTCTTCTTAAGTGCTTGAGATGCTGCTGATGAGTGCGGGCCTTCACTACCATGTCATTGACGTAGACTTCGACTTCTTTATGCATCATGTCGTGGAAGAGGGTGGTCATGGCTCTTTGGTAAGTAGCACCTACATTTTTGAGCCCGAATGGCATCACCCTATAACAGAAGACGCCCCAAGGGGTTGTGAATGTGGTCTTCTCCTTGTCTTCCTCTACCATGAGGATTTGATTGTATCCGGAGAATCCACCCATGAAGGAATATACCCCGTACTTGGCGATGTCATCTACCAAGACATCTATGTGTGGTAGTGGGAAGTCATCCTTGGGGCTAGCTTTGTTGAGGTCCCAATAGTCTACACACATGCGTACTCGCCCATCTTTCTTTGGGATGGGTACCATGTTCGCCACCCATTCAGGATAGAAGATAGGCTGGAGGAATCGGATATTTAACTGCTTGTGGGCTTCTTCTTTATGCTTCTGGGCCGATTCCTGTCTCATTCGTCGAGCTTTTTGCTTCACAGGTCGGGCTTCCGGTTTGAGGGGTAGTTGGTGGACTGCTACCCGTTCATCCAAACTGGGCATGTTTTCATAATCCCATGCAAACACCTCCACGAATTCACGTAGGAGTGTACGGAGTTGTTGTCGATAGGGCTCGGGAACTTCTTTGCTAATTTTTGTTTCTTTTCGATGTTGTTCATCCCCAAGGTTTACAAGTTCAATCTCATCAGTAGACGCTATGCCGGTAGATTCAGGTGGTTGGACCCACGGGCCCTCTTCTTCAGACTCTTGATCAGGATCGTCAATGTCTTTCGCGGCTTGTTGACCCTTAGGCTGAAAGGGGGGTGGATGATGGACCTGGTGGGATCGGTGCTCGTGGTCTTCCAGCTCAATGCCGGGTAAGTGGACCGACTGCTGGTTCAAGGTAGCGGTGAACCTTGGGAGTGTTTCTAGGGAGGCGGTGGTGGACCTGCCGTACCCGTCTACTTGAGGTGTCATGCTATCAGACTCCATCTGTTGTTCCGTCCACCGAGCGTTCAAGGAAGACGAGGGACAGAATGCCCCTAGTTCTGTCACGATGGGAGGAATCGGCTGCCTAGTGGATAGGAGGTGGAAACTGGATGGAGTCCCGGACGGAAAGGCAGCAGACTGGTCACATTCGCCTGCTTGAGTGACTGTGGCAGAGGCGGGGTAGAATGCCCCTAGTTCTACCCCATGATGTTGGCCAATATTCTGCTCGTGAAAAAGGTTGCCCAGACTGAGTAGGCTGGCTGCTCCGACTCCATGATGTGGCGCCCCTAATGAGGGTTGATGATTTTCAGTTGATTTAACTGGTGCCTGGAGGATCCGTTGTCTTCTGTGCCGAGCGAGAGACTTGGTATGATTGCCAAGCCCCGGTTGACTTGGTCAGGTTGCCAATTCAATGGTTGCTGAGGACGCAACTGCCAACGCACTTGTGTGTGGGATGCCAAACCCTGTTGTTGAAGGAATGGATTCTGGCGTGAGTCGCCTGGAAGCCATCAGGTTTGCTTCTTGATGTTGATGACCTGCAAGCCTGGAGTGTCCCCACCTAGGTCATTAGGTGGGTGTTGCGGTGCTAGGTTGATGGAGACGGGGAAGGAGCGCACCTTGTCATCTCCTTTCCCTGTACAAACTAGTCGGATGCAACGTCCGTCTCCAAGGTTCCTCCCTGTAGAATGGGTGATGATGAGGGAGGTCGGTGAAGGGATGGATCCTCAGTGCATACTGGGGATTCTCCGAATAGTTGCAACAAACCATCCTTTGGCTCCTGGCTTGGTTGCGGGTTGTCCTCCCAGGGTTCCATGCGCCTAGACAGATAGTCGAAGGTGGCTGGGTTCGGGAGACCCGGTGGTGAGGCGACGGCCAATTTCGGTGTCGATTGTTGCGACCCGAAAGGTGCTATAGCAATTACAGATTGTCCTAGATGGTAGTAGTTCTCCGCTAGTATGACAATGACCTCCCCTTTCCATAGGAACTTAAGCATCCTATGAAGGGTGGAAGGCACAATGGAATTTCGATGGAGAAATGGGTGGCCCAGGATAAGATTGCTCGAGGGAATGTGTACCATGTGCACAGGAACCTTGAAGGTGGCTGGGTCAATGACGAGGGGGAGGACGACTTCACCTTTGGCTTCGTGAAGAGTGTCGTCGAACCCTCTCATCACCCAGTCGGTGGGGAGCAAGTCTTGCTCTTTGATTCCCAACTTGTGCAGGACTTGTAGCGGGCACAGGTTTATCCCGAACCTTGGTCGGCGGCTAGCCGGGTAATTCCCCCAACCTTTTGTGCAAGTTGGGGTTTTTTGGGGATCGGTTGCCGCTTCCTTGAAGCAGTTTGCTGGCGGCTAGCCGGGTAATTCCCCCTTTATATTTTTCTTAAGCATGGGGTCAACACCTTGGTTCACCTTTGCCACCTGTAGCACCTTGAGGAGCGTTTCCCAGTGCTCAGTGGAGGACCAGAGCTGATCCCACAGGGAGATATCCACACGTATTACCTATAGCTGGATTGATAGGTCCGAGGGTGGCAATGACTGGGTGGCCGGTGCTGATGAGGCGGCAGCCGGTGCTGATGAGGCGGTAGCCGGTACTGACGAAGCAGTAGCTGGCGGACGACTGCCAGTCGACGTCTTGCCTAGCACTCCCAGGATGGAGATCCCTCTAGGGTGCAGCTTTGGTTGGTATACCTGGCCGGATCTGGTTATAGCTGTACATGTGAATGGCTGTTGTGAGATGACTACTTTCTTGCCTTTGTACTATTCGAAAGTGAGTGTGGCTGGATGGGATGGCCTGGTCACAGGCATGAATTGTTGCTTTGCCAGGCGGGCTTGGAGTGGCACCAGTGTTGCAACCGCTGGAGAGACCGTGCTGGCTGGAGTGTTGGCCAGGGAAGTAAAGCCGACGGTTGAGGCCTTGGGGATGGGAGGTACCGCTGGGATGACCGCCCTGACTGGGGTGGCGGGTGAGTAGAGAATCACCTTGGGTTGAGCCGGTACGGTTGTACCGGCGACCAACTCCATTAACACGGCAGTTGGTTCCCTTGACGCGATAGTTGCAGGCGCCACTCGAACGAATAGTTTTCCTACGAATGGAGATGACACCTGTTGTGGTGTAGGCCTTGAAGACTTCCTCCACCTCTACTGGCCGTTGATGGTGAGGATGGAGGACCAGAGTTGTTGGTAGTATGGCTGGAGTTCCTCAAGTGTCGGCAAGTGGTTGGCCAGACAGATGAGGTTGATCAGATTCAGCTAGGGGATCTCGGCTTCTAGTGGCCATGCTGAAGGGAGGGATCTATTTGTCCCTTGTCTGTGTCTGGTTGGACACGCGAAAATCGACTACATACGCCGGAATCCTTCAAGCAAATGCCGCCTTCGGGCACTCGAGAAGATAACGCTCACCTAGGAGTTTCCCATATGATTTGGGAAGGTTTGTTGGCTCAGCTCATGAGATACGGGAGGCTGTTGAAGCTTGATGGATCCCGAGTTGATAAGATGCTGGATAGCTTGTCTTAGTGTTCGACAATGGTCTGTAGCGTGGCCAGCAGATCTGTGATATTTCGCAGCACTGCTGCGAGTTGTACCAAGCAGGAAGGACAGTCGAGGGTGGCTTGACAGGAGGGAGTGTGAGCAGTGCCAGGGCCCTACGGAATACCTGGCTCAGTGGTTCCGAGAGTGGCGTGTATTCCGTTATACGCAACTGTTGTGGCTAAGGGGGTGGTTGGCGTGGTTCCCACGGTTGCTACTGGACAGGGCGTTGTTGGTTAATGCCTGTTGGACCACCGTTTGGCCCCTAGTTCCTTTGCCAAGAGGATGCCAGGGGTGTTGCCTGCCATTGCCGGTGAGCCGATCGCTTGGATGCGGCTGTCGGGTGTGGAGCCTTCGGCCTCTAGGGCTGTTGGTTCGGGGCCGCCCGGGTGGTGTAGATCGGCTGCTGAACCGGGGTGATTGCTGGTGGATGGTACTCCTGGGCCGGGGTGTACACCTGCTGCAGCTAGTACGGTGGTGGCGCAGCTGCCACGACGGTCATGGGTGATGGACGAATGTTGTCATTCCTCTAGGGGATGCGGTTGTTCCCCGTGTTGTTGCCCGTGACCGGCGGCCGGGGACGTATGTTTCCCCCGGGGTTGGCTCCGAATGGAAGAGCTGAGAATCTCCCTGACTTCAGGAATCCTTTCAGGCGCTACCAGCTTTGATTAGATGGGAAAAGGTTGAGTATGATTGAATGCACAAGAGTGCTGCCAGTGACAGCTAAGCACCCTGTACAATCATGTCCAGATAGTCTTCCTCGGAGGGTTTGTCCTAGATTTGAGATGCCAGGGCCCGCCACCTACCGTCGTAGCCACTAACGGCTCATTCTCACATTGGCGGAGGCAGCGGAGATCCTCCAACTTGGGTGCCAGGTCCAAGTTGTATGCGTACTGTTCCTAGAACATGTACGCCAACTGTTCCCTGCTGTAGATCTTCATTAAATCCAAGGACATGTACCAAGAAAGTGTAGGTCCTCGGAGAGACTTCTGGAATAGCCATACGAGGAGCTTCTCTTTGTGTTGCAGTGCCGCCATGTCTCCACAGAAAGCCCGAAGGTGTGCACGAGGGTCACCATGCCCGTTGTATTTAACGAGTTCAAGCATTTTGAAGTCAGGAGGGAGCATTGCCTCAGGATAGAAATAGAGATTTTGGAAGGCACAAGATGGTTCCGGTGGACCAGACTTCATGTTTCAGAAGGAGGCCTCCAGTTCGACTATCTTCTACAGTAGTTGCCCTTGCAGGTTGGGCACCGGGGAGGCAGCAGTGGCAACTGTCGGTTGGAGTGGCGACTGGAAGAATGGGCCAGCAACGGGAGTGGTGACGACATCGTACACTTCGATGTGCGGCCTCTCCAGGACAGATGGTTAGCCTAGGTGGGATTACTGAGCCAATCCCTTGCTGTTGGTAGCGTGCCAACTGGTGAGCCAGGAGGGTCTGCTCGAAGTGTCTCGATCGAGGTGGCAAGAAGGCGTCAGCCCCTCCTATGCCCTCAGTGTTTGAGGGCGGCTGGTAGGATGGGTCGGTGTTCCGTGCGGGAGCCGACCTGTTACCTTCGGTTTCAATGACCGGGGGAGCGGGCGGTGCAAGATGCACCATGGCATTGTCGAAGGCCACGACTGTAGATAGGTCTGGCACCCTTGGTTGCTCCATGGCTCCAGTAGGCACGATGATAGGCCAGGTGAAGTTCGTTCGGGTGACGACAGGTGGTCGCGGGCCGAAGACCACAGACAACAGCACAAAAGCTACCGCAATGATGGAAGGGGATGATCCAAATGCCGCAGCAGAACCGGTGGCCATAGCACTTGCTTGCGAGCGGGTCTGGACAGGGGGAGCCAGCAGGGTCCGGAACTTGCAAATGGCAGAGGTCTACGAGGAGACTCTGCCCAAAGAATCAGCAAGGGTCTGCAAAGATCTGCAGGGATACCAAAGAAGGGTGATATGGTTCAATGCATTTGAAAGCGTCTTCGCTTAGCAAATGCGATAAGTATGTTAAAAATCCTAACGGAAGAATAAAAGACTGCCTATGAAAGAGCCATACGAGCAAGAGTTTGAGCCACTTAATCGATAAAATGCAGCGAGTCTCCCCAGCAAAGTCGCCAAAAATCTGTATCATCTCTTTGATTCGGCTATCACCCAGAAAATAATGGGTTTCCGCCAGCCTCACCGGTGCATGGACTGAGATATAGAGAATTGAAAGGTGATTGTGTGAGCGCATCACCACGTGGGGCGGATGGCTCGTTGAACGGAGTCGCCACCTTATTTTTGGGTAGAAAACAAGGAAAACCAGATGGGAAAGTGTCCTTCCACCATCGAGACGATAAAACCACAGGAATCATGTAAAATCGTGTAACATTAGAGAACTGGATACGAGGCTCAGGGTACTGTTGGGGAAGGTGTTAGGCACCCCGAGACAGCCTGGGCAATCCCGACCTCTCTCTGGCTCTGAAAATGGAAAACCATGACAGTCAGTTCGGCCATGCATGGCCTCATCCTGGAAAACTTTCCAAGGCATCGGAAAGAATAACCTTGTCCCTTCCAATGAAAACCAATGAGGGTCGACCAATGTGATGATTCGCATGGGGGCTGATGATGAAAGGAAGAGAGAAGGATACGACGATCACCATTACCGCGTATCATGCCGCCTCTCCTATTGGGGACAAGAGTTCGTGTTCTCCGGAAACCTGTTCAGGGCATCGGGAGGGTAGACTTACGCCTTCCGGGAAAATGGGAACCGCCAGGTTGTATGTGTTCATGCACCCAAACGGCTGCCGTCGGCAAGGATGCATGCCTAATTAAACCATCAAACAATCAATTAAAACAATACATATAAGAGATGCAAAATCTACAAGATTGGTGGAGTGCTCTTCACAATAACAGTGTTACCATTACCTAATTAAACAGTTCATCATAGAATTGATGACTTTTACTACTTTGTAACTTATCATTGTGTTGGATTTAAGGTGTGTTGTATGCATGTGTTGATATGGTTTATCCAAATGTTCTGTTTATTCCATTGAATACTATCTTAAGTAACTGATTGGTTTGATTGCATTGCAATTAATCAAATAGCCCATTGGACGATGGCATTGTTGTTGACACTCAAAATGTTGGACCGTCAATAGATATATTTTTCCTAGCTACAACTCCCATCTCATGGGACCATCGTACCATCAAGCAAACCATAAAACAATAAGCCAACACATTCATTAAAAGAAAATGAACAACAAAGCGGTTCAAATCTTTTGACAACATAATCCATAATCACAACAATGTAGGCCTGAAGGGCCGTGACATCAAAAAGTCATTACCATCCACTAACATTCCACGCTGGAG